>NW_006494719.1:130537-154709 GCF_000471905.2 Amborella trichopoda
CCTGTAAAGTCAATAACACAGGCCCTCAGTATATCTTCCAAGGTTTGGATGGTCCTCTTCGATTGTCCATCAGTTTGGGGGTGAAAGGCAGTACTAAAGGTGAGTCTCGTCCCCATGGCTGACTGTAGTCTAACCCAAAATTTAGAAGTAAACCGAGTATCCCTGTCTGATACAATACTGACAGGAACTCCATGCAACCACACTATTTCCTTAATGTACAACTGGGCCAGTCGATCCAAAGTGTATGTCGTGCGAATCATTAGAAAGTGGGCAGCTTTGGTCAACCGGTCCACAATGACCCAAATGCTATCATGTCCTGAATTTGTTTTAGGCAAGCCAGAGACAAAATCCATAGAGATGTGCTCCCCCTTCCATTCTGGCACGGGTAAAGGCTGCAACAACTGAGTGGGCCTTTGATGTTCAGCTTTTACTTGCTGGCATGTTAGGCACTTAGATACAAATAGTGCTACCTCTTTTTTCATATTATTCCACCAAAAGGTTTTCTTTAGGTCCTGATACATTTTAATACTTTCGGGATATATCGTATAACGAGAGTGATGTGCTTCTTCCAAAATAGCTTTCTTCACACTCTCATCATTTGAGACACAACCCGACCTTTGAATCTTAGCAAATCCTCACAACATATAGAGAATTCATCTCTTTTTCCTTGCTTCACTTTTTTTATAATTGTTATAAGCTGAGGGTCTTTCTTTTGTGTCAATCGAATCTGTTGGATTAATTGGGGTTCTGCCTTAATGTTGGCAATCATACTTACCATACCATTAATGGATGGAGTTGGATGCCAATCCACTATTTCCTCTAACAATCTCATTTCTTGGATCATTAAATGAGCTAAGACTCCCGTAGATTTTCTACTTAGAGCGTCGGCCACAACATTAGCTTTTCCTGAATGATAATGGATTGTACAATCATAATCTTTTAAGAAATCCATCCATCTTATCTGTCGCATAATTAAATCCTTCGGAGAGAAGAGGTATTTCAAACTCTTATAATCCGTGTATATTTCGAATTGCTCACCATATAGATAATGCTTCCATATTTTCAAAGCAAATACTATTGCAGCTAGCTCCAAGTCATGAATTGGATTTTTTTTCTCATATTCTTTTAAATGTCTAGATGCATATGCCACTACTTTCCCATATTGCATTAATACACAGCCCAAGCCTTTATGTGAAGCATCACTATAAATCACAAATCCCCCACTCCCCTCAGGAATAGTTAAAATAGATGCTGAAGTTAATCGAACTTTTAGTTCTTGAAAACTCTCCTCACATTCACTTGTCCACTCAAATTTGATATTTTTCTGTGTCAATCGAGTCAATGGGGTTGCGATTTGAGAAAATCCTTCTACAAATTTTCTGTAATATTCTGCCAATCCCAAAAAGCTTCAAACTTCAGTCACATTACTTGGTTGTTTCCAATTAACAACGACTTCAACTTTTGAAGGATCAACTGATAGACCTTCCTTTGATATGACATGTCCTAAAAAAGTCACTTGTTCAAGCCAAAATTCACATTTACTAAGTTTGGGATACAATTTCTTTTCTCTTAATATTTGCAATACCATTCTTACATGTTGCTCATGTTTCTTCCGATTCTTGGAATAAATTAAAATATCATCGATGAATACCACAATAAATTTATCCACAAAGGGCTTACAGATTTGATTCATCAAATCCATAAATGCAGCCGGTGCATTGGTTAGTCCAAAAGGCATGACTAAAATTTCATAATGGCCATACTTTGTTTTAAAAGCTGTCTTGAGAACATCTTCACTTTTAATCTTAAGCTGATGGTATCCAGATCTAAGATCAATTTTTTAAAATACTTGTGATCCTTGTAATTGATAAAATAAATCATCAATTCTAGGTAATGGATACTTATTTTTCACTGTCACTTGGTTCAACTGTCTATAATCAATACACAATCTCATAGTCCCATCTTTCTTTTTGACAAACAGTACTAGAGCACCCCAAGGTGACACACTGGGCCTGATAAAACCTTTATCTAATAATTCTTCCAATTGTTGTTTCAATTCCTTAAGTTCTGCAGGTGCCATTCTGTAAGGTGCCTTAGAAATTGGTGCTACCCCTGGCAATAATTCAATGGAGAATTCAATTTCCCTATCAGGCGGTAATCTTGGCAATTCTTCTGGAAAAACGTCGGGAAATTCTCAGATAACCGGAGTGGTATCCAAATTTATTTCTTCCTTCCTATCTCCTTTGATATAGGCAAGACAGCCTTGACACCCTTTTCTAAGGAGGCGATTAGCTCGAATACAAGAGATTAAATATGATGGGGAGTCTTCTTTGACACCATTGAAGTAAAATACTGGTTGATTCAGAATGCTAAAAGTATCCATTTTCTTATAACAATCAATACTTGCATGGTATGCAGAAAGCCAATCCATGCTCAAGATTACATCAAAATCTTGAATTTTCAGGAGTATTAAATCAACCAACAATTCCTTTTCTTCTATCTTTATTACACATGATTTGTACACTATATTGGTGTTAATTGAATTTTCCATTGGTGTGGCTACCTCTAGAATGTATTCTAATTGTTCTGGTTCTACCTTTAAGTGGCATGCAAAGTGTGATGACACAAATGAATGAGTAGATCCAGGATCAATCAAAACATGAGCTACTTTTTGGAAGATAATAAGAGTACCTTGCATCACTGATTTTGAGGCCTGAGCGTCTTGCTCGGTGATTGCAAATACTCTTCCCTTCATCTGTGGCTTTTGAGCTATCTCTCCCTGCTTTGGAAGCTGTTGCATCTGTAAGCTAGGACATTGTCTACTCTGGTATCCCAATTTTCTACGTTTAAAAAGGCTCTGGTAATCCAATAACAAGGGCTGGATCCATGGTTTTTCCCACATTTCTTACATGGTTCTATTGGGCTTTGAAGTGGCAAGGGCTTTTGTTTCTTGTTTGCCCTTTCAAACTGTTGTCGAATAGATGGTGTGGGTCTAACATGGCTTTTCCGTATTTTTGTCTTTTGGTAATCTTCAAAATCCTTTTAGACAATTTGGGCTCGATCCACTATTTCATCATAAGTTCTTAATTTCAAAACTGATATCCTGCTTTTGATAGCTGACCTGAGACCCCTTCCAAAATTTTTCACCTTTCTTGCCTCATTGTCACTCATATGTGGTGCAAACCTGACCAATACTGTGCTACTGTCCGATTTCTTTGGATTAATTCCAAAATTCCATTTCTTTTTTGTCACGAATAAAATCTGGGAAATACTTTTCATTAAATTCCTCTAGAAATACTTCCCAAGTCAAGGGTTTATTTTATTTGACCAATACTCCTTTTGCCATTCGCCACCAGTGTTGTGCTTCACCTTCTAACATAAAGACTGCCAAGGCCACTTTCCTATCATCAGGACATTCCATTACCTCTAATATTTTCTCCAATTGCATAATCCATCCCTCGGCTTTAAGTGGGTTTACAGCACCCTTAAAAGAAGGTGGGTTCAATTTCTTAAATTGTTCGATATTACTCCCACCATTTCCCGTAACTGACTGCCTGGGTGGATTGTTGTTTTCCATCTGATGTTGCATTAGAGCAACAAAACTTTCCAAAGCTTGGTGAATTCCTTCCATAATAGCTTCAGCTATTTTGGATCTTGACTTCGTCCCAGTCTGTACACGCAATAAATGCGATTTTAAGTATATTCTTTTTTTTTTAATTTTCTAAGAATCTTAAACCTATTGCTCTGATACCATAATTTTTCACACCCCAAGAAATTTTAATAAGAATATTCTTGAGATGTGACAGTCCAAAACATATATACATCTCTTGATAGGACAAATTTACAGTGGCGAGGTCTTACAAAGTAAATAAAGAAAGCTAGCACATCAACAATATCTTCCAAGGTTGATCTTGACTAGCACTCAAAATGAATCCGCAGTTATCTTGAAAAAATGTTTACCATAGTTTGATGAGTTTGGCTACTCAGTAAGTGATCATCATAATCCTAAAAATAATCATGGTTGAAAGATATCAATATTTTCCAAAAGGAGATCTATTAACAGAAATGCATCAACAGTTTCACTTTCAATAAATGCATAATTAAGTATAATCTGAATAATTGAAATGCTTATAACACTTTAACGGCAGTGCATAATTCAAAGGATTTCACAAAATACCCTACTGGCGTCCCAAGTAGGTCACCTATATACCCCAACAGCGTTCTGATGGGTCTACTTAATCCTTATCGGCGTCCCAGATAGGTCCAATCCCTGCAGGTCCACTTATACCTCACCGGCGTACCGGATGAGTCCACTTAATCCCTACCGACGTCCTGGATAGGTCCACTTATACCTCACCGGCGAACCGGATGAGTCCACTTGCATACTTAAATTATTTCTAAATCTCTTTAAACATTCAAAAGCAGCAAATATCATGAACTCAACATATCACTGAAATCATTAATATGAATTTCACTGACACCATTAATAACATTCACTTTCAATAACATTTCAACCAATCAAATATTTTGGGCTCAAATTTAGAAAGGTAGCAATTCATAAAGACATTCTAGCATAATTGCCAATCTAATATGTATAGAAAAACTCTTATAGAAATTCAAGAATACAGAATTATCACAGTTTATGGGATGTTAATTCGCAAATAACATTTCACAACAATGCTATAATCAAATGCAAAAGTATCAATTTTCAGATAATAAGGCAGTCATTTGCACATGAAATTTACAATGTCTAAATATTTAAAAATGGTAGAAAGAAATCTCACAATTTTACTAAAAGCAGAAATATCACATTTATTTCTAATAATTTGATAGTATCTAAAATTTTCTAACAATAGACAAGAAAAATAAATAAATTTAGTTTTCTAAGAATTTACAGCATTTAAAATTTCACAATTTTTATTAAAAATATTATTTTTCAAGATAATGAGGTCGTGCGCGCATAAAATTTATCGCGCCTAAAATTCATGATAATAAGCAAAAATAATTATTTCATTTTATTTTTAAAAAGAATGGATTATTTTTCAAGACAATGATGTCACTTACACACAAAACTTATAAAATAAAGATCCTGGACGGAAATATCACTATTTATTAAAAGCAGACTATTTTTCAGGAAGACGATGTCACTTACACACAAATATTTGAGAGGGAGCTTCCGATAAAAATTCGGCTAGAGAGAGGAGTTCACTGTGTTTTGACTAGAGAGAAAAATCTCATAAGTTTTCTAAGGTAGGAGTCCTCACCTCTCTTAATGTAAATTCTACTAATATATTGTTTTATTCTTTTATTATGTTACAGGTGTGAGCGTTAGCTTACGCTTTGAACGCCTAAAGCCCACGTCCTTTAGTGGAGGTGGCAAGAGCAAGGAAGCAACAAAGCTTTTAAACCAAAAGCTTTTAAAAGTAACGATGGTCCCTAAGGACCATCATGTTCAAACGAATTGTCATGTATTAAAAGTTTCTTCTTTTTTTTTTTTTTTTTGAAAGTTTTAAGATTGTTACATTGGCCCATTCCTTCTTCATCGAGCAAGCACCTTCAGCCTTGGTACTCAAAGGTTTTCCTTAAGAGTACCATCCTGAACCAGCCGCATCACTTTGGTCGTGTCTCTCGAGCCCACAAGAGACCTCGGGGCATTGACCTGATGGAAGATCGATTCCTTCATCCTCCCTGACCCAAGATGACTCCTGTTCGTGGCCCTCATTCATTGCCGCACCTGATAGAGACAGCTCTCTCTTGTGAGAGAATAACTGACCACCCGCATCCTAGATCGTAATTGTGCACAAGGTCCATCAAAACCTCAAGGCTAAATGCGATAGAGGTCTACAAATTTTGACTAGGGAGGTGACCACGGCAATCAAAACAACAAATTATGATGACCCTCTTCATCTGAATCCCTTCTACCCCCTTCAGACAATGAAGCCTGAAGAAGAACTCCAGCAACCACGATCCCAAGACTGTCGAGAACCGATCCAAACACGATCAGCATACAAGAGTCGAGTTCAGTCAGGGAATGTTGCCCCCCAGCTGACTAACCTACCATGTATGACCCATCAAGTTTGCTAGCCCTCTGTTGCCACTAAAGTTGACCTCCATAATGAAACGATCAGCGTAATGGTCGTAAGTGAGCACGGTGATGTGCAGGAAGATCGCATGAACAAGTTTGAGGATATGGTGCATGTGATGATGGAAACGATCGATCGTATCGATGCCACACACTAGTCGGCTAACCAAGAAGTCAATTCCCATTTCTCTAATGGTGCACCTCCACGACAGCCCCCTCCTTCTACCGCTTAAGACAATTTTGTCCCTCATCCCGTCCCTCAGACAGACATTGATGCTATGGTCATACATAGTCTACAGAATAGACAAATCCTAGGGATGCAGGCCACAACACCTTATCAAAGGCCATACCCCTCGTATAGTAATTAGGTCCCGTTTCCCTTAGATTATAAGAAAGGGAAGTTTCCTTTATTCAACGAAACCACGTCTCCAAACCAGCATATTGCCCACTTCTAGAAAGCATGTCGAGAAACAGAGGTTGATGGGCGACTTCTTCTTCGATAGTTCGTTGAGACCTTCAATGGTCCAACATTTCAATGGTATGCCCGACTTCCTCCAAACTCAATGGATACGTGGGAGGAGATGGAGAAATTATTCTATCAATGCTTCTATGAGGTCGAGAGAGAGGTTCAAACCATCGAACTTCTCACCCTTACTCAAGACCCCGATGAGCCTATAGTTCAGTCCATATCAAGATGAAGAAACTTGGCTTCTTGCCATCCTAATCCTTTGCCTGAGATGGAAGCAGTCCAAACTTGTGTGCAGAACTTGCAACCCGAGATCGCTCTATCCGACTTCCATGTCAGAGCTGATCTCTAAATCAGTTCACATAGAAAGTCTATCACGCCAACATGGTGCGACACGACAGCCACCTACAAGTTCAGCAAACAACCGGGGCAATGGTAGCTCTTGGAATAACATATGGGGCAGCCAATAGAAAGGGGTAATCAGTGCAGCCGTCATGGTCGTTGATTCAAAGAAGTCTTCCTCCCAAACTTTGAACCTCTCTAAAGGGGTAAGCAGAACAAAGGTAACACCCTAAGCTGGCAAGCAACAACATTCGTACAATCGAATACCCCCACTGACCAATCTTGATTGGGGTGATTATTTCACCAGGCATAGGAATAAGGTCTACCCCTTCGAGAAGGAATGGGTCCCTATGTTGTTCCGATTATTATTGAAACAGAATATGATCCAGCTTCTGGAAACCAAATTCCTTAAACAACCTAGCCTTGACACTCAAGCAAATTATTGTGCCTACAGATGACTGCTACACGCTAAAGGATATTATCAAGGCCCTGATTCTAAAAGGTCAGATAAATCTTGAAGGAAGGCCTTTAGGCCATCCGAAACCTCTCATGCCGTAATTATCTAAGAGGAAGACAAAATGCCTGATATCCTTTATGCCTTCTTCATTATAATTCTCCAGGAAGGCATATTCACATTGAAGCAATCAAGGAAACCTCATCGCCTTGTTAAGGGGACTGAAGATTGTTCGTGCCCATACAATCAGATAAGAGGCCATTACCTATCAGAATGCAAAAGTTTCCTTGATATATTCACAAAGAAAACACGAGAGTGTCAAAAGTTTTACGAACTCCCTGAAAGTGACCCCCAAGTCAGTTCTCCATCGGGGCAAGGAGATCTCCCAAAGCAGAACCTTCTTATCAATGATTTAGACTCTACGGAACCCTCGATTCCCCAGCCATGGATAGTCTACCATGGCCAAAGCAAACTCTAGTCTTTAATGTGAAAAGCAGTTCGTGAAGCTAGGGCTTTTCGTTAGCCTAGCGAGATGAATCAAACATCACCTTAGAAAACCAGAAAAAGATAGGCACCAAGGGCTACTCATCGAAGAAACAAGACCGCTCATATCACAATTGAGTAGGAATTTCTCAGGCCCCTTCTTCCACTGCCAACTTTACTGCACTTCAGCCCTGACACGATCCTTCTTCCTTCTTCATCCTCTCAAGTAGACGTCCTCGTGCCATCTCCCACTCAGCATACGTCCAATGAGGGGGAAAACGTTAAAAGCAATCCCCAACGGTCTAAGCAAGGGAAAGACCTAAAAGACCCCCTGCACCCATCCAACCCTGGTGATGATGTAAAAGGCTTCCCAGATTGGTCTCTGCTCAAAGTCCCCCACCTTTTAACCCTTCTCCTCCTTCTGTTCCTGCTTTTCATTCACTCTCTTCTATGTCCCTTGCAGGTACAACCTTGATATGTCCGGACTTCGAGGCTTTCAACCTAGAATTCGAAGGAATCAATATAAGCAGGACGCAGCGGAAACGATTGAGAATGACCCTCAAATAGGCAGCAGGATTCCTAACAGTTGCTGATGCCCTGATAGCTAAAGCCAAGGAAAAGCCACCTTCTTCAAAGAAGCACGAGAAGTTGAAGCTAAAGAAACCCCAGTGTCCCCCTAAGCTTGACTTTGAGCAGAGACTAAGAGAGTCAAGAGGGAAAATTGTCTACACTCAGGAGGCTTGCCACATGATACATGTCTCTGAAGAACCAGTCGGCTCGGAGCAAACACTCCAAGCATCAGTATGAATACCGTGTGATTCGAACAAAGACACTCTTCACATCATTATCACTGAACCTCAATTTTCCTCTAACTTTTGAGATAAGTCCTTCCAACCAGACACGTTTTCCACTTTTTAAGTTGACTTTCTATCACTCGGTTCGAGAAAGGTGCAAAAATTATGATCCACTTTGGACTTCTATCAGAGGTAGAAATGTCAGGATCATGGGTCTCTACACTTGAGGTCGATCGAAAGATCTCTTAAAGCGACGATGAAAAGTTGCAAGAGGCTCCAAAAGAATGGGAAGAAGGTGGTCAGGCCACAACTGACGAACTCGAGGAAAGAAATCTTGGAGCTGAAATGGATCTCGCACCCACTTTTATTTCAGCGAATATGTCACCAGAAGAGAAATAAGATTTCACTACTTTCTTGAAAGAGGGTTGCACCCAAGCCGTGACCTGTCATCCCCAGTGATGTTGCACTCAGGCTGTTGCACCCAAACTGTGGCCTATCATCCCTAATGGAGTTAGGAGCAATCCCTCAACCCCATAGGAGTCACACCCATATTGCAGCTCATTATCCCCAGTGAAGGTAAGTTCATTCCTACCTCTTCAATTCTCGGTGGGTTTGTTTTACAGGAAGCCATCTTTCACCATAGAGAGTATGCTTACCCCTCACTAAACCTTAGTGAAGTCCACTTTTGTTAGCCATCCTTCATCAGGACACCATTTCCATCTGAGCCCTCTGTTTGTGAATGGTCTTAACCAGTTTATCCGTAGGGAGTCGGATTGCCATTCACAAATCTATTCCCCATGGAGCTTCACCTACATGGCAGCACAGCCATGGTCCGTGCTGTATGAACTAAACTGCACAGCCTCGGTCCATGCTGCATGACCCTAAACTGCACAGCTTTGGTCCGTACTGCATGACCCTAAACTGCACATCCTTGGTATGTGCTTTATGACCCAAAACTGCACAGCCTCAGTCCATGCTGCATGACCCTAAATTGCACAGCCTCAGTCCATGCTGCATGATCCTAAACTGCGCAGCCTCAGTCCATGCTGCATGACCCTAAACTGTACAGCCTCGGTCCGTGTTGCATGACCCTAAACTACACAGCTTTGATCCATGTTGTATGACCCTAAATTATGTAGCCTCGATCAGTGCTATATGACCCTAAACTACACTGCCATGGTCCGAACTATACGACCCTAAACTATAGCTGAGGTCTAGTTGCATGACCTTAAACAACACGGTTCTAATTGAATGACTTTAAACTGCACCACCACGTTCCAGCAGTATGACCTTAAACTATAGTACACGTCTTACGTTAAAAGGCTCAGCACCATGGTCCAAACTATATGACCTTAAACTGTAGCAGAGGTCTAGTTGCACGACCTTAAATTGCACGGTCCTAGTTGCATTACTTTAAATTGCATAACCACGGTCCAGCAACCATAGTGCACGTCCTGGCCTCATGACAATAAACTGCATTGCACAGCACTAGGAGGCATGACCACAAATTTGCCCCCACATACGCGTACCCACCTTTACGTGTACTTTTCACGCACGCCTTCCCTCCCACCTATTAGTGTGCATGCGCCACCTTCATTATCTCCCCAGTGTGTCCATTCACCATGCCACCATACCTCATTTCCCAATGAGTCTCACCCACGCTCACATAATGGTGAACCATCTTGCCATCCATGCTCGTTGTAAGTTAGTGGGTCACCATTGTCCACTCACATTTCATACATCATCCATCTCTCATAGGTAGCCTAATGCCATTTCCCCAAGTGAGTCAAACCACCACCATACTCACTCCATGACCTCCACAGACTGTCATTCATCACCACCATGGTCCAGCAGTATGACCTTAAACCATCGTGCACGTCCAAGCCACATGACGTTAAACTGTTTTGTTTAGGTCCCAAAGGCATGACCTTAAACATGCCTTCACAATAAAATGAAAAATAATGGGAATGGTGTATACCTTAACTAGGGAACGCTTTGAGCGAAAATGATGGATAGGCATGGTCACGAAACCATGAGTAAAAGAGTTCCATGAATAAAACCCAGGCACGATGAAAATCGGAAAGGGCATCGTGAGTAAAAATAGATGAAAAGGGTGGACATAGCCGAAATCTTATGGGTAAAAGAGCCCCAAAATAAAAAGAAGTTGGTGAAATCGTCTCTATGGCGCCACTTCCCAAGTTTAAGAAAAAATCCATAAAGGACGCTTGGAGCAATAAACAGGATGATGCCGCACTCGTCTTAACAAGCAACTTCAGCCCTCACTCAAAAGAAGAAAATCCCTGGTGTCATAAATGCCAGGACTCCAAAAATATGAGCTTCAAGGAAAAGATTCCGACAGCTTAAGTCGAGTTGCAAAAGGACTCGAAATACAAAAGACTCGCCAAGATGGCAAGACAAGTCTCATGAGGAAGAATGTTATTCCCATGAGGTCACAAACATACTCTAGAAATAAATACTCCAAAGGTAAGAAACTGACAAACAAGGGGAGAACCTGTCAGAGACGTCAACTCGTCTAGTTGGCATGACCAGACCTTCGGATCGGCTAATAGAACTTGCTCCCGACTGGACTCGAGAGATGAGACCCAAAGTAGTACTCTAAACGTCAAAAGCAAACCTGTTGTAGCAGCAAACAGTGCCTACCAAAGCAAACCAACCAATCTAGACCAAATGGAAACAATGCCCTTCTACATGACACTTAATTGCTAGACGGGCATGATTCTGACTGACGAGGTCCGTACAAAATTCTCAGCCTCAGAATCACCAACAGTCTGCATGAGGGTGAGGCCCTTGACAAGATCCCTAAAAAACATCTCTTCTCCCCCTAAAGTCTCCATGGACGGACTCGCGAACAATGCATCCCTACGTTTGAGCAGCCTAGTGACACAATTACATGAATCTCCTCGATGTTCACGTGGTCCTGTGGCTAGGAAGAAAAAAAGTAAAAGCGGAAGGAAATTTTCCTAATGATTGTCCTTCTCACTTCTCTTGAAGAACAACATTCGGTAGGGTAAGTTGTTTGAACGTATTTATCAGCATCTTGGTCCTCGGTAGGAAGCAGGTCAATAAAAGCCTACAAACAAGTGGAAATTCTCGACAGTCTCGGAATTGTCCCAGAATGGGTCAGGATCGTCTTCGGCACTTCAAAAGACCAACCGCCGAGTTTCATCATAATCAAACATGTCCAAGGCAGTGAACACAGTCTTTAACACCTTGAAATGGACCCCGTAACTAAATCTGTATTTTTGGCATGTCAAATAGATGTGGGACCACCGCCATTAGATCCAGCATGGTCGAAAACCCTTATAATTCATGTTTTGGCTAGTCTTTCCTTTGTTTTTTTGTTTTCACACACCACATGGCTTCTGAGTTCTTTAACCTGTTTATTTGGATTGGGGATTTTCTAATCCCCATATTCATGAGCATCCCCAACTACATGTCCCTCGAACTACATTCCCAACTTTCTTTCTGAGCAAAGACTTAGTGTCTAGCTCCCAGGTCTTGACCTGAATAGGAGTGAGGAGGGACATGAAGGTCCCTAACTCCCCATCTCTTCTCCCTGTTGGAACTTTTGCCAAGGAACCTTGCATCGGTAGTGCTTCTGCTGCCAATCACAGCATTCACCCTGTCACTGGCAAGTCACTTGTCGGTCGTATTATCGAGGTACGCCGGAAGGCTGCCCAGTCCCCTTCTTCAAAGGCAAGTAAGTTGTTGTTGCTTCTGCGGGTTACCGCAAGGCTTCCCCCCACATTCCTCCATAACCACAAGTCTCTACCCTTAGAGGCTCGACACATCAAGGCAGAGACCCTGGGGCCTCCACCTCTTACACACACCATAAGGCTCGTGGGTCATCCACTAGAGACACACCTCGAGGCAATCCTTATGTTAACACGAGTCAACGTCCAGGATCAGACGTCCTAAGGCCAGGTCCTGCACACGTTGTCCATATGCATCCCACCACTTACGGCATTACCATCGCATCATCAACCTGAGTGCACAGAAGATGATACCCTCGTCCTCCTACTCAGCACACTAACGCACCTTATAAGGGGTAGGCTTCCACCTGTTCTCTTACAAACACCTACTCGCGATTCTCGGCCTTCTAAGGCAAGACCACTTGCTCGAGCTCGGGTTGACCCCAAGGTCACCCGTGATCCTTCATCAAGGGATGCACAAGCATCACCATCACAAGCAGCTCCTTGTTCCCGACTCAGGTGCCCTCATGAGTCATTCTTTCTCCTTCCTGTCCCTCCTACTTTTGGTAAGCACCTCCAGCCTTGGTACTCGAAGACCTTCCCCAAGAGCTCCATCTTGAACTAGCCCCATCATCTCAGTCACGCCTTTGGAGCTCATAAGAGGGCTCGTGGCAAAGACCTGATGGGAGATCATGTCCTTCGTCATTCCCGATCCAGGATAACCCTGGTTCCTGGCCCACACCCATTGCTTCACCTAATGGAAACAACTCTTTCTTACACAAGAAGGGCTGACCAGCCACAGTCTCAATCACAGTTTTGACATGAGGTCCATCAGAACCTCAAAGCAAACGCGATAGGGGTTTACAAATTCTGATTAGGGAAGCAACCAAGACGATCGAGGCAACTAGCTCTGATAACCCTCTTCACCTGAATCCCTTCTAACCTCTTAAGATGACAAAGCCTGAGGAAGATGGTTATTGACAAAGCCTGAGGAAGATGGTTATTAACCCTGCATTGTGGTTAGTGTCATAGAAGATGACCCAGCCTGTCAGTAGCCACAATCCCAAGACCGTCAAGAATCGGTCCTCACGTGATTGGCATACAAGACTCGAATCCAATTGGGGCATGCTGACTCCTTGCTGATCGATATTCCGTGTGTGACATGTCAAGCTCGGAAGCCCTCAACTGCAACTAAGGCTGACCTCCCTAGAGGAACAGTCAGCGTAATGTTCGTAAACAAGCCTGGCGACTCTCAGTAAGAGGGCAAGAGTAAATTCGAAGACATGATAAGCGTAATGATGGTGAAGATTTATCTCATAGATGCCGCACGACAAGCAGCTAACCATGAGGTCAATTCCTAGCACTCGGATGATGAACCTCAAAGGAAGCCCATTCCCTCTGCCTCACAGGACAATTCTGTCCCTCACCCCATCTCACAGATAGACATTGATGATATGGTGACTCATAGCCTAAAGAACAGACAAATCTTGGGAATATAAGGTGCAACGCCTTATCAAAAGTCGTACCCTTCATATATTGACCAGGTGTGGTTTCCCTTAGATTATAAGAAAGGGAAGTTTCCCCTGTTCAATGGAACCACATCTCCGGACTAGCATATTGCCCACTTCCGACTGATGGGAGACTCCTTCTCTGCTGCCCAGCTTTCCAATGGTATGCTTGACTTGCCCCAAACTCAATACATACTTGGGGGGAAATGGATAAACTGTCCCACCAACGTTTCTATGAGGTCAAGAGAGAGATTCAAACCATTGAGATTCTAACCTTGACCCAAGATCCCGATGAGCTATGGATCAAGTCATATCAAGGTGGAGAGATTTGACTGCTTGCCATCCCAATCCCATGCTTGAGAAGGAAGCGGTTCAAACCTGTGTGCGAAACATGCAACCTTAGATTGCTCTACATGTTGAGGCCTCCAATTCGACCTCCATGTCAAAGCTAATCATTAAATTGGTTTGCATAGAAAGCTTGTCACGCCACCACTGCAGGTCACGACAATAGTCTGCAAGCTCAGGAAACAACCGGGGCAAGGGTAGCTCTTGGACCAATACCTAAGGCAACCAATAAAAAGGAGTGATCAGTGCGGCCGTCACCATAAGAGACCCAAAGAAGGCTCCCTCTCAGACTTTGGACCTCTCCAAAGGGTTAAGCACAACAAAGATAATGCCTCAGGCAGGAACAGTCATACAACCGAGTAACCCCACTTGCGAACCTTAATAGAGAAGATTATTGGACCAGGCATAAGAACAAAGTTTACCCCTTGGAAAAGGAATGGGTCCCTGCACTACTTCAATTGTTACTTAAATAGAACATGATTGAGCTCCCAAAGACCAAGTTCCCTAGTCAAGCCGAACTTGATACCCACGCGAATCACTATGCTTGTCATCGGAGGATAAACCATGCCACAAAGGATTGCTACACATTAAAAGACATTATCGAAGCCTTAATCCAGAATTGTTAGACAAAACTTGAAGAGCTAAAGAAGGCATTCGGGGCAGCAGAAGCCTCCCACGCAGTGACGAAGCGCCTGATCTCCTTCGGGCCTTGTTCATTTTGATGCTTCAAGAAGGCAAGGCAGCATCGACACCTTGCTCAAGGAATTGGGAACCATTGGTGCCCGTACCATCAGATATGGGGTCACAAGCTGAGCTAATGCTCTAGTTTCGATGATATAATCGCGAAGAAAATTCAGGGATTCCAAAAGTCTTACAACATTCCAGAAAGAGATCCCCAAACCACTACTCCACCAATACGAGAGGACCTCCTAACACAAGTCCTGGGTAAAGATGACTCAGATCCTACTGAACCCTCGACTTCCCAACCATGAATAGTCCATCATGGGTAGAACAGACTCAAGTCCTTAAGGTGAGAAGCAATTTGTCAAGCTAGGGTTGCCCATAAACCTAGCGAGACAGATCTACCATTGCCAATGAAAACCAGAAAGAGAAGTGCACTAAGGGCTGCTCGATGGAGAAACAAGACTGTTCAACCGCCAGTTGAGCAGGAATTTCTCAAGCATCTTCCCCCATTGCCAACTTTACTTGACTTTATCCCCGGCGCGAACATCCTTCCTTCCTCACCTCTCCAAGAGGATGGCCCCGAGCCATCTTCTCCTCAGAATATGCCCAATGAGGGTGACGACCTTAAAAGCACCCCCCAATGGTCTAGGCATGGGAAGGACCTAAAAGATACCCTGCACATGTCCAAATCTGTTGAAGACGTAAAATGCTGCCTTGATCGGTCTGATGAGGGGAATGACCTTAAAAGTCCCTCACCCAGCACGGGGCAAATGAGCCCCATATCGGGGAAAACCCTTCAACCTCCACTTAAAAAATCGGGTACCTTAATTTTCTTGGTCCACCACTTCTCCCTCACCCCAATACTTAAAATAATACACTCATACTCCAGCTCCCTGGACTCCTTCCTCGCCCAAGTACTGAGGAGAATCCGCCCATCCTCCAATTCCCTAGGATGCCGCTGGTCCCATTTACTCAGCCACCTTCAACCTCCATCACCCAAACCAAGCCGGCTGTGCAATCAAGTTAGCCAGAAGGCCAAAGTAAACCTCCTCCACCTAAACCTACTCCCCAACCATTATACCATCCAAACCAGTGGCAGGGCCAGGAACGCAAAAGGTTGACGAGGAAAAGGTGAAATATGATGTGTTGGGGCACTTAAGGAAGCTTCCCACCTTTCCCAGCATCTATGATGCTCTCATGATTGCAAAGGACTGTCATATGGCTCTGATCCAAGCTCTTTCTGATCCAGAGGTATATGAGGATGAAGTGGAACCCATTGAGGTGTACCCATCGATCTTGAGTGGATCTATGGCAATCACCTTCTTAGAGGATGATCTGCAACTGAGAGGAAAATTTCACAATCACCCTCTCTTTGTGACTGGTGAGTTACATGCATTCCCCATCAATCGAATTATGTTGGATGGAGGATCAGTAGTCAACCTTATCCTAAGGAGAATCCTCACTCAGTTGAGATTAGGTTTTGAAGATCTCACTTCGATGCATATCATAGTTTAGGGATTCAACCAGTCAGGAGAGAAGCTGGCTGGCATTGTCCGCCTTCGTCTTAAAATTGGTGAATTGAATGACTACACTCAGTTTCATGTAATCGACACAAACACCTCCTACAACATCCTTCTCGTTCGCTCATGGCTCCATGATTAGGAGGTGGCTCCATCCACATTACACTAGTGCTTCAAGTATAGCTGAGATGGGAATTAGCATACGGTCTATGCCAATAAAAGATCGTTTCCTGTAGCTAAAGCCCACTATGCTGATGCCAAGTATTACTTCATAGATTCAATGTCATCCCAAAAGCCAAATGATGGTGAGTACAAGTCTGTAAGAAAGACAAAACCTTCGTCCCATGAAGATGTTGAGGACATAGGGCAAACACTAGTGGATATGTTCAAAGAAGAGGAAAGACAAGGAAAATTTTCCCTCTGACTCCCGTTTACCCTAGCATGTTATTCAATATCCCTGAAGATGAAGCTCCATTTCCGCCTGAAGATGAAGCTTCCCCTTCTGCTTCCAATCCAGAGCCACCTTTGCAGGAAGATGAATCAGAGGTCACCCCTGAAATGGAGGAAGTCATGGGGATAAAAGTTTCGGCTCCAAAGGTCACCTATTCGTCGAACCTCATCATTTCAGCCCTTCAGGCTTCCTACCTGCTGGCCAAGAGATGTATGAGATACTTGGCTTATGTAGTAGAAAATTGGGATGTCCAGTCCAAGTTAGAAGAGATACCAGTAGTGAGAGAATATCCAAAGGTCATCCCTGAAGAGTTAACCTCGCTTCCCCTAGTAAGGGAGATAGAGATTGAAATAGAAGTAGTCCCTGGTATTGCTTCCATTTTTAAAGTTCCTTACAGGATGGCCCTAGCTTAGTTAAAGGAACTAAAGGACCAATTATAGAAATTATTGAATAGAGGGTTCATCCGGATTAGTGTATCACCATGGGGCACACCGATTTTATTTGTAAAGAAGAAGGATGGATCCTTGAGACTATGTATTGATTATAGACAACTAAATATGGTTACGGTGAAGAATAAGTACCCTGACCCATAATTAATGACTTATTTGATCAACTTCAAGGGGTCCAAGTATTTTCTAAGATTGACCTTCAACCAGGCTATCATCAATTAGGGGTTATGGAAGAGGATGTTTCCAAGACCGCATTCAGGATCTGATATGGTCATTACGAATTTCTGGTGATGCCATTGGGATTAACCAATGCACCAACTGTCATTATGGATTTAATGAACCGTTGTGGTTTTCACCCTGAAATTTTGGAGGCACTATTGCTATGGGACCCAATTTAAAGTATTTACCGACCATAAGAGCCTTAAGTACTTACTTTCTTAGAAAGAACTGAAAGTGAGACAAAGAAGATGGATGAACTTACTCAATGATTCTGAATGCACCATTAACACCCAGGTAAGACAAATGTTGTGGCAAACACCTTGAGTAAGAAGCCCGTGGTGTCAGTGGCTCACATGATGGTCCGAGTGATGAAATTATTAGAGGATGCAGTAGAATGGCACCCAACTCTACCCCTTAGAGATGAGGTGGGAACAATTTCATAAATAAGGGTGGACCCCGAACTCTTTCAGCGGATTCGAGTGACACAAAAGGAAGATCCTCAATTGATGAAAATTCTTGAGAAAATGAAGTTGGACGGAAAGGAGGATTTTGCTGTGGCCAGTGATGGAATGTTAATATTTAAGAGTAGGATATGCGTTCCTAATGACGAGGATAAAAATAGTTATTTTGGAAGAAGCTCACCACTCCAATTATACAGTGCATCCTAGGAGTACGAAAATGTATCAGAATCTGAAGAAGATCTTCTGGTGGAATAATATGAAGAAAGAAGTGGCACAATTTGTTTTCAAGTGCTTGACATATCAGCAAGTGAAGCCTGAATATCAAAAACTTATTGGACAGTTACAGCCCTTACCGTGCTGGAGTGGAAGTGGAAGCACATAACTATGGACTTTGTGTCTGGCCTGCCTAGATCAGGTTCGGGACATGATAGCACTTGGGTCATTGTGGACCGACTAACTAAAGCCACTCATTTCTTACCGGTTCATACCACCTATACTCTGGATAAGCTAGCTCAACTTTACAATAAAGAGATAATAAAACTGCATGAGGTACCTGTTAGTATTGTGTCCGACAAGGACTCTAGATTTACTTCAAGGTTTTGGAACAATCTACAGTTGGCCTTGGGACCCAACTCACTTCCAATACTGCTTTCCACCCTTAGACTGATGGATAGTCAGAAATAACTATTCAAACCTGGAAGATATGTTGAAGGTCTGTGTTACATATTTCAAAGGAAACTAGGATGATCATCTGCCTTTGATAGAGTTTGCCAGTATTCAAATGGCACCTTTTGAGGCACTGTATGGGAGGAGGTGCAGATCACCCATATGCTAGGATGAGGTTGGTGAAAGGAGACTGTTAGAGCCAGAGATTGTTCAGATAACATCAGAAAAGATTGCTTTAATTCTAGAAATGCTCAAAAGAACTTGGAGTCGGCAGAAGAGTTATGCCAACAGTCGGAGAAGAGATCTTGAATTTGAAGTAGGTGATCGGGTCTTCTTAAAGGTATCGCCAACTAAGGGCATTATGAGGTTTAGCAAGAAAGGGAAACTGAGTCCATGATTTATTGGACCCTTTGAAATTTTAGAAAGGATTGGAGTCGTGGCATACCGACTGGGCCTATTACTCGAGTTGGCCCATATTCATGATGTTTTTCATGTGTCCCTATTAAGGAAGTATCATCCTAATCCGTCCCATGTTTTAAAGTATGAACCGATCCCGATCAGGGAAGATTTTACTTATGTTGAACAACCAATTGAGATTTTGGATAGGAGGGTTCATGTTTTGTGTAACAAAGAGATTCCCCCGGTCCGGATTCTATGGCAGTATCATTCATAAGAAGAATAAACATGGGAAAGAGAAGATGAAATCCGAGATAAATACCCCCATCTGTTTAATTAACTAAGTTACGATTTTGAGTGCAACATCTTTTTAAAGGGCGAATGATGTAAGGACCAAGACTTCCCGGCCTTGGGAAGGCACATGACAGTAGGAGTCTGTGAAGAGAGAGAGAGGGAACGTAGTTTGAGAAGAGAGAGGAGCATCACCGATTGTGAAGAGAGAGAGAGAGAACGTAGTTTGAGAAGAGAGAGGAGCATCACCGATTGTGAAGAGAGAAGGGCATCACTGTTTGAGAAGAGGGAAGGGCAGCACCGACTGTGCTTCTCAATGCCATGACTGTTTTTACCGCATTTATGATCCTTTTTATTTATGGAAACTCATAAAATGGCTCATTGGGAGGCTTGCTAACATGAACAGGGTTCCACGTCCAATGTTTACCTTGGCCATAAAATATTAAGTGTTATTTAAAAGCATGTTAATTTGAGAATAAAAATTTCCAGAACTGTGACTATTTTGCATCAAAGTGTTTGATGGCTAAATAGCATCCAAATGGGACCAAATCAACCTCAAATGAAAGGAATGTATGTCTACTTTAATTCTACATTTTATTTCATAAAAAATTTTGCATGGATGAAAAGATATGGCCTAAAGTGTCGAGGCATGACACTTTTCACGTTCGCTGCTATTTCCAGCAACTGTGGCCCTCTTTGAGCAATGCTTTTGACCCAGCAAATGGTGTCAAAAAACCTTGACCGCATTGGAAAGGTCTGTGAATGTACTCAAAGTTGCGTGTTTTGAGGTTTTTGCAACTCCCCACGGATTTTGAATTATGACCCGAAATGCGTGAATACGTCGCTGCAAAATGTTGCAAGGAAGATTTTCAACAACTAATGCTCACCTTGTACTGAGCTATTGACCCATCAAATGGCACCCAAATTCCTTCAAATCACTATTTTTGTAAAGGTCTGTGTATTAGCTCAAAGTTTTATGTTTGAGGCATCCTAAAACTCCCCCTAAATAGGGAGTCACGCCCTCGTAAATAGGGGCATGTCACTGTTACTTGTCACTGCATCGTGTATGCCCATGCGACACTAAGTTGTCCTGATATATGATAAATGCGAATGCCATATGATAAATCTCATGCGAATGCCATAAAGTTATGTGAATGATGCCATATGACTGCATTGTGTGTGGAAAAAGGGGCCACGAGCACAATATTGATGAAATGAGTTCATAATGAACACCAAATGCTACTAAAAGGACTTGTGTAAATGTCCCTTAAAAGGTTATGAAATAAATATCTTTTACTAAATGCTATGATGTTATGATGAAATATGATTCATCTGTATGAAACATTGACTGATGAGAATGTGATTCATTCATTACAAGGCATTGAATGACCAATGCTTATATTTATATTGCCCACTACTTGGTGGGACACTCACTGGTAGTGGATACTGTTATGATACTGTGACGAATGGCCACTGCTTATATTGATATTGGCCACTACGTGGTAGGACACTCACCGGTAGTGGATACTGGTATGAAACTGTGATGAATAGCCACTGCTTATATTGATATTGGCCACTACGCGGTGGGACACTCACCTGTAGTGGGTACTGTTATGATATTGCCTGCTACGCGATGGGACACTCATCGGTAGTAAGGAAAGTGATGTCGGCATATTCCCTAACCTGTATAATGATAGGAACGAGTTGAGAGAGAAGCTAGAGGGTCGTACCCTAGACTCATGAATGAAATGAAATGATTGATGCCTTGCAAGGTAAGGGCCTATCGAACCACAATGCGCGCTGGGGACTGTGTGAGTGTGTTGAGGATATTACGAAGTGGATTAACCCACTTGTCATTACCCTCTCTCCTGTATGATGGTGGAGGTCTTAAGAAATGGGATTGGCTTAGTCTGATGGATAAGGCCTCTATTGTGGGAGTAGGTGATTTAAGGAATGTGTGGGTAATAATTGAATTTCTGTATAAGGAATGTTTGGTATTGCAATGATTGCATAATTAATGAATTCCCCGATTGGATTCTTATGATCTCACTGATTTAATGATAAATGTCGTTTAAATGAAATGTTTACACTCGATGTCTGGACTTGATATTCATGTATGCTAAACTATGACTCCTTATTGATGGATTGAACTATTATCACATATAGATATAATTACGATAGATGCATAACGCTAGACCAGCTTTACTGTGTTGTGTAGCTGAATCCATTATTTCTCCTCTCCTTGTAAATTGAGAGCGACAGGTTCAGGGCTTGGAGTTCGTATTTTGTGGCAGGAAGTCAAAGCGAGATTTCTCGAAGAAGCTGCTTTAATTTTGTTTGTGCGTCTGGGATGTTTGCCCTACGTTTTTTGTTCTTTGTGGATATGTGTAATTTTGGGCCTAGATGCCCCGAACCGAATGTGATATTTTGGAAAATTTTATATCATGGATTTTTTTTTTTGTGTTTGGGAATTTCTTTGCTCTTTTGCTAGTTAAGTTTTTGCTTTAGTTCTTTTCCATGATTTACTCAATTATCGAAAATAAAGGCGTTGAGTCCACTCCTTCCTGAGTGACAAATGTTACATTGGATCACAAAACCGTGCTCGATCACCTGTCGTCGCATTAGGTACGGTGGTTAGGGGTAGGGTCGTGACAGTCATACTGTGATACTGTTATTGCCATACTGTGATACTGCTACTGTGATACTACTACTATCATACTTTGATACTGATATCGTCATAATGTGAGACTAGGATATTGTGATATTGGAAATGTGATAATGCGATACTAGGATACTGCTATGATACTGACCACTACACAATGGGACACCCATTGGTAGTAACATTGGCATATTGAGAAAACATTGTGATACAAATAAATTGTGATATACTGTGACACTGACCACTATGCAATGGGTCACCCATTGGTAGTTGGATGCTGTTATGACAACAAATGTTGACTGTACCTCGACCTCAATGATAGGACTCGGGTCGAGAAGTGGAACTGAGTAATTGGGTGGGTCAAACCCCCCAATTGTAATAGGCACTACGAATTGAGTCACCCAATGGTAGTGTAACGCTCTCTCGCCAGAAGGGCATATGAGAGGGTTGCATCTTGCAAGGCCACTGCCTATCGAATACCCCAAAGTGCGCTGGGGACACATGTGGTGCGTGTGTATGTGAGGACATTACGAAGTGGGACACTCACTAGTCATTGTCCTCCCTCCTGAACAAGGGTAGAGGTCCCAAGTTACAGAATTGGCTTGACCTGATGGATGGAACTTCTATTTCAAGAGTAGGCATCTCTAGCTTTTACTGTGTGGAAATGTGATATGTCAGCCTTACTATTCTGCGTAAGATGGAATGATTCATGACTTATGCATTTTATATTCTTGATAATTGAATTGGGTTTATTCTTACACTGTTAAAGCATTGAAAGTCATAAGGGGGAAAGTTTTTCTTGATATCTATGTAAATTACTGAGTACTATTAACTGTCATCACTGTTTATAAAGTTGGAATGCAATGGTGTAGATCTGCTTACTGGGCTATTAACTCATTCCATTTCTTTCCCATGATTGTAGATTAATAGTCTCTCATCTAATGATCGGGCAGCGGAGCTATGTGTTAGACAAGTCAAGCTTGGAGTCTGGTGAAGGATTTTGCAGAAGCTTTTTCATAGTAGGAGTTTGGTGGCTGTGCCACTGAAATGTATTATGTTAACTCCGTATTTTGTGGGCCTGTAGTGCCTTGAACTGATTGTAAAAGAATTTTGGATAACGAATGTTAAGGAAATGGCTATGTTTTTAGATTTATATCTGTCGTATTGATTGGATTTTAATTTTTCTTTTGTGGTTTGCTCTGGATTCCACCTTTATATATGTTGAGCCACCCCCACCTAAGTGGCATTTGCCATCTCATGTTGCAGTCCCGCACTCTACCGCCCCCCCCCGTTTGTATGGTATGTGGCCAAGGGGCGGGTCGCGACAGAAGAAAGAGGAAGAAGAGAGAGAAACTTGTGCTCGGTAGTATCCACTACCGTGCATGACAGAAGAAGAGAAGAAAGAAGGAAGTGAGAGAAAGAAGAAAGAGAAAGAAGAGAGAGAAAATCATGCTCGACAGCATCCACTACTGTGCATGATAGAAGAAGAGAGAAAGAAGAAAGAGAGACAGAAGGAAGAGAGAAAGAAGAAAGAGAAAGAAGAAAGAGAAAGAAGAGAGAGAAACTCATGCTCGATAGGATCCACTACCATGCATGACAAAAGAAGAGAAGAGAGAGAAAGACAAAATAGAAAGAAGAGAGAAAAATTCATGCTCATCGGCATCCACTGCTGTGCACGATAGAAGAAGAGAAGAAAGAAAGAAGAGAGAGAAAGAAGAAAGAGAAAGAAGAGAGAGATATTCATGTTTGATAGCATCCACTTCCATGCACAATAGAAAAAGAGAATAAAGATAGAAGAGAGAGAAAGAAGAAAGAGAAAGAAGAGAGAGAAATTCATGCTCAACAGCATCCACAATCATGCAAGATGAAAGAAGAGAGAAAAAGAGATAAGAGAGTGAAAGAGAGAGGAAGAGAGAGAGAGGAAGAGAGAAAGAGAGAGATGAGAGAAGAGATAGACAGAGAGAGATGAGAGAGAAAGATAAGGGAGAGAGATGAGAGAGAAGATAGAGGAAAAGAGAAGGGAGAGAGATGAGAGAGAAATAGAGAGATGAGAGAGAGGAGATAGGGTAAGATAAGGGAGAGAGAGATGAGAGAGAAAGAGAGAAGAGAGAGAGAGAAGAGGGAGAAAGAGAGAGGAGAGAGAGTCACCTTAAGCCCGAGGGTACCAACCAAAACTCTTCTCTATCCTG
>NW_006494719.1:156480-178925 GCF_000471905.2 Amborella trichopoda
AGGGAGAAAGAGAGAGGAGAGAGAGTCACCTTAAGCCCGAGGGTACCAACCAAAACTCTTCTCTATCCTGTCTTTCTCTCAAACATGACCCAATAATGAACGAAAAAATAAAAATTTTCTTATGCAAAAGTGGGGTCCTTGTACAATAGATGGTACATGCTTATATAGAAAACCTACCCAAACATGGGTGGATGACTAAAAATAAACCTAATTGATGAAATTTGGCATTAAAAGAATTAAATAAAATCTACACCAACAATATCACTATTTTCAAATCAGTCCATGTAATGGTCATTCAATCATGCAAAGTTTCTATGGCTGATTCGGGACTTTTTTTATCATCATCCAGCCGAAAGATTACCATTTTCTTGATGAGCTTGAGAAAACGATCATTTTGTTACCAATTTCGGGCCATGGATCAGAGTTTCAAACCATGATCGTGATGTGGCAAAAACATGAAAAAATATGCAATCTTAATTTAAGATTCAGCCTATTTTTAAGTGTCTTTCATTGATTTTTTTATTGTACCGTGACGAACAATTTGCCACGATCATTCTGCAAAAAGAATAGCTCGATTTTATACCCGAACGACTGTTTTCCAAATTTGGAAACTTTGGTCCGAATTTGGATTCTGGTGGCCAGAATTGCAGCAACTTCGAACTCACTGTGCATCAAATTTGATTGTCCATCATGTGCAAGGTTCATCTCAAATGAAGCCTCTGACCTTGTACTCGTAATGGGTCAGGTTTGAGGTAGATCCGATGGGTGAGCGCTGTGATATGGGAGTTTGATCGGTGAGACGCGTGGCACAGATTCTTTTGCAACTTTTGGGTTTTTTCGATGAACTTCTCTCTTATATTTCTCCCGTCTCAGGCCATGTTACTGTGCGTGCAACATATCAAATCGACTAGGTCGACGAGGCCAATGTGCTCCCAAAATTTGGGCTCGATCTGACTCGGGATGAAGAAGTTATTTTCCCCCAAATTGGTGATGCACAGTTTTCATTAATGGAAACTGGTTGGTCGAGGGCGCATCGAAATAGTGTACGGCCTACCCATCTTGGATAAGCTGGCTAGAACTTGCTCCAAAAAAGTCCAAACACATCGAAAATTGGTACAAAGGGGTTTTCAATGATTATGAATCCAATGGCGATGATTTGGAGACCATCTGATGCTCTGATAATTTTTATGTAGTTCAAAGCCCATTTTCAACATGATAGAGGCATGATTTCTCGAAACTATTTAACGTCTGCACTTCGGATTCGACGAAACATGGCAAGTGTTCTTGGGAGACCCTTGGCCACATTCTTCCATGTTCTTGGGCCATTCTGAGACTGGTGAAAATTCTACTTCAGATCAATTGTTATTACCCTACAGCTTCTGTAGTCCACATGCATTTTGGGACCTACAAATAGGTCGCGAACTGCTCTCTCCTTATTCGCATTTTGTATATAAGTGATGGAAATGACCTTAAACAAGTTGCCCCACCGAATGTTGTGCTTTGAGAGAAGCGAGAAATGCAACATTCAAAACAAAATTGCTCCTTCGACTTCAGTTTACTTCCTGGTCACCAGATCACACGAATGTAAAAGGGATACTCGTGCAAAGCTGCTTCCTGTAGGGGTGGCCTAGGCGCTCAGACGGCTGAGGGTTTTGTTGGCTTACCCCAGATGTGGAGACTTTTAAGGGATGTGCTTGCAGTCCTCACCCATGTTGGATGTATGAGATGCTTTTAAAGTCCTGACCCTCATTGGACTTAAAGGTGGCACTGTTTGCTGCTACATCAGGTTTTCTTTTACAAGCAGGGGTACCTCTGTGGGCCCCATCTTGCCGAGCCTAGTCGGGAGTTTTTAGTGGTGTACCCCAAATGTCTGGTGCGACGAGGGAGGGATTTTCGCGAGGCTGCCTCAGTTGGATTCATTCTAGTTACTGTGGGCAGGTTTTGACCTGATTTGATAGCTGTTTGCATGTGTGGGATCTGGAGGGATTATTTTAACATTTATACCCCATTGGACGTATGACTAAATGATTTGTTTTTTAGTCTCGCTAATAGGATATTCTTTTATTGAGGAACTTTTTTTTCCTTGAAATGCTGGCTGAAGCGGCTTATGATGGCAGGCACTGCATCAACCTGCTTATTGGTCCGAGCACCCTTTCGGGTTTTTTCTTAGACAGGGGAAGAGGTGTTGTAGAGACGAATTTCACGAACCTCTGTTTTATTTAGGCTCTTTTTCCCATGACATGACGGCCATGTTTGCCTTTCTTTCCATTTTTACTCACGGTGCTCTTTCGAGCTAGTTTTTATTTACGGAAGTCTTTTACTCATGGTTTCATGACCATGCTCGTCTGTCATTTTTACTCATGGCGTTGCCCTTTCGGGTTTACACATGCCCATTTTTTTTGTAGGGGCGTGTTTAGGGTCATGCCTCCGGGACTTGGGCAAATGAGTTTATCGTCATGCGGCTAGGGCATGCACTATAGTTTAAGGTCATATAGTTGGATCGTGATGGAGATGGATATAGGTCTGTGGAGGCCATAAGGTGAGTATGATGGTGGTTTAACTCACTTTGGGGTGATGGCTCGAGACTGTCTGTGAATGTTGGATTGTGTTTGGATGGAAGGTAGATAATGGTGACCCACTAACTGTTGGTGAGTATGGATGATCGAATGGCTCACCATGGTTTCGTGAGCGTGGGTTAGACTCATTGGGAAATGTGGCGAGTTCATAGAAGGTAATGGAGATGGACTCGCTGGGGAGGCACTGAAGGTGGTAAAAAATGTATGGAGGCTTGTTTAAGGTCATGCCTCTAAGAGCTGGGCAAAGCAGTTTAACGTCACGTGGCCAAGATGTGTGTTACAGTTTAGGGTCTTGCAATTGGACCATTGCATGAAGCAGTTTAACGTCATGCGGTCAGGATGTACACTATAGTTTAAGGTCATAAATTTGGACCATTATGTGAAGCAGTTTAAGGTCATGCAGCTAGGACGTGCACTATAGTTTAGGGTCATACAACTGGACCATTATGCGAAGAAGTTTAACGTCATGCGGTCAGGATATGCGCTATAGTGTAGGGTCATACAGCTGAACCGTTTTGTGAAGCAGTTTAATGTCAACTGGTCAAGATGTGTGCTACAGTTTAGGGTCATGCAACTGGAACGTTGTGAGTCGCCATGTATGTGGGTCGCTAATAGGGGTGGACTCATTGGGAGACGTGAAGTGGATAAGGCTCCATGGGGGATGGGCCTATAGATGGTGGTTTGACGCAATAGAGGTGAAATGGCTGAGACAATTTATGGGCAGTGGGCTCTGATGGAAAAGGTGGCGCAGTGAGGGATGGTAGGTGTAAGCGGACTCACTGGGGATTAGAAAGTGAGTGTGATTCCCTAAGGATGAGTGTGACTCCAATGGGGCTTGAAAGGCGATGAGGTCTGAGCCTTACTTCTCTGCACATGAATCGGCCAGCTACGGAAGGCATGCGTAGAGACACATGCAAAATGAGTGGGTGCAGAGGTCAAAAGGGTGCCCTCAGTGGTGAACACACTTGGCGGCGATTTGTGGAAGTCATGTGCACTTGGCAGCAAGGGGTGCACGATAATGATGCATGCTTGGCAATGAGCATCAAGGTATGCACGACGGTAAAGCGCGCACGACTATATTTGTAGAGGGAACGCGCTTTGCAACACTTGACAGGGGAACATGCTTGGCATAGCATTCAACGAGTGAATGCTCTCGGTAGCAACATTTGATGAGAGAATGCGCTCGACGGCAACTATTCTCACTCGACATCAACGTGAACGTTCTTGACAGTAATATGAACGCGCTCGGTAGCAACAGGTGCCGAGGGAACGCGTTCGGTAGCGGCGTGCTGGGCTCTTAGCTCTGGCCTAGACCCGACCCAGCCCAGCCTATAGTCGTTTGGCCTCTTGGATTGGTGCGTCATTTCCATTTTGTTGGAGGTAGTTTTGGGAAGACCCAACTATAAAGGGGTGAAAACCCCTTTTACCATTTTACCTTAAGGTAAAACGCTAAGGGTTTTTAAACAGTGGGACAAGGCTTTTTCAGCGAGCAGGGAAGCATCAGGAAGAAGGAGGAAGGCCTCAACAGTGCACCAGGAGTTTTCCTATGACTGTGTGGGGAGTTCCGGCTAAACTTAAGAGTTTCTAAGGGAGCAAAAAGGATTTTTCGGTGGGTTGCAAGAAACGTCTGAGGAAGGCAGAGGTTTTCACGGTGGACTGTTGGTGGTTTTTCGACTACATGGAAGCATCAGGACGAAGGCGTTAGTGCTCGGTAGTGAGCTGAAAGGTTTTTCGGTGTTCGTACAATGAGTTCCAGTAAGGGAAGCATAATGGTCACATGCAATCGAAGGATCAGGCAACTAAAGGGTCACACATGCCGAGGGAGACATGTGTTAGTGCACGAAAGTCGAGAAACGGTGCCGACAGAAGACACGAGTGAAATATTTTGCACATGTGAGTGATTCAGGGGTCATCCGTGTTTGGCAGTAGGTCTGCACGGCGACCTTAGTGTGCACGGCAGTGAAGTGCGTGTGGCTGGTCATGCTCAGCAGAATAGCACACTCGGAGGTCTGAGTCACAGGCTGGACAGTAAGTTTCTCACAGCTGAGAGTTGTGCACGGCTGTGTGGTGTGCTTGGCAAAGAGTTACGCACGACAGATAGCTACGCACGACAGTGCGGTGCACTCGGCGAAGTGTTGCAAGGCAGTGCGGTGCACTTGATAAAGAGTTACACACAGCGGTGAAGGGTGTGTGCTGCAAGCACATCAGTGAGTTGCGTTCATTAATGAAGAGCGCATGCGGCACCGAGCGTTCCCACAGTTGAGATGTGCACAACATCCAATGGCAAGTGTATGAACATAATGGCCGATCCTTTAGGAAACTAGGATTCTACCCCCATTTCAGAAGTGAAAAATATTCCAGAGCGGGGGAGCTAGGGACCAATGACTTTACTGGTGATTGTTTGGTCAGAGGAGACCCCATCTGGCTCAAGGAGCCTTCTTGTAAACCGGAGTGGCCCCTAAGTGTTACCTTTATCAGTCGATCCATACGCTTTGAAGCTCGAGAAAATGACGATGGCACAATCTTGGGGTGAAGAGGGTTTTTCACTCCTTCACTGCCTACATAGGGAGATAGCTTCTGGCAAAAACCTGCCTACCTTGGGAAAGAGGATGGTCAAAACAAAGGGGTTGTTATGGTCCCCTACTAGACAGATTTGAGCGTGCTTCCTCGTCGGCAGTCATTCAATGCTTCGTAGGATACTTTGATCATTTTTCAAACACCATCAAAGTATTGTCAAAAACATGGAGCCATGTTAGCAACACATGGATCTTTGGTCATGGCAAGGCAGGGATTTCTCTGCTAGATCTGCATTTCATTGGTGGCCTATCACTGATGGGGGCAACGTATGATGCGTTTCTGCCTCAGAATTCAGTCATATTTGGTGGAGCACCTTTGGGGACCGAGGCACCTCTTGCTGGGCTTAAGGAGATTTTTGAAATCTACCAACTAATTAGCTCCCAAGCTAGTGGTGGTCGTGTAACCTTCACCCAATGGAAGAGGTTCTTTTATGGAGAACACCTTGATGCGGTTGAGTTTGACTGCTACTTGGGGGGAAGGGGGAAGATTCTTAGAGAAGAAACCCCTCCGATTTATATATGCCAGTTTGGAGTGACGACATTTTCCTGGTCGCATACCTGGCCTTGTTTCTCTGCAAGTTCGCTCTTCCTGGGGGAGCAGACCTAATTTGTCCAAGAACTCTTTACATTGCCTATGACATTGCGAGAGGGTGTCAATATGCCCTCGCGCAGCTAGTCCTGTGCAACATCTACTATGGGCTGGGATCTGTGTCAAGGGGGAAACATTATAAAAAGAGAGAAGGCGGTCATGGACTGGTGGACGTTGAGGCTTTCCCTGGGGACTTCAAGACAACTTTTCCTATTCATTACGTCTTTAGGTGGCTTGCAGCTTGCTTTCCCAGCACGTACATTAGAAATTTGACTTTGGAAGGGTGAATGTGCCCTCATCTGGTGAAGATTGCAGGACAGAGGGCCATTTTTCATACTTCCAGGCATGCATGAAGTTTGTTCAGGAAAGACTCCTCTAGCATGCTTTGAGTCTCCTTTCCAATGGGGGCTTCACTGACTGTGCATTGGCAAGGAGCTGGATGGTGCCTCCACAGGTATGTGAGAGCTCATGTACATTTTGAGCATGAGGGAAGGGGTTTTGGCCTATCAGACCCCATATAGCTCAAAACTTGAAGGGCTTTACCCTCATCGCTTTGCTCGACAGCATGGGCTTGATCAGGGTTATCCTTTCCCAGTTTTTTTCGAGAAACGCTACGACAAGGTGAATGCTAAGAAGACAGAGGGGATGGGAACCCTTTGTGAATCATGGAAGGCAGGCCATGTTCAGACAGCTTGGTCCACTTGCTTGGAGCTCACAGAGGTAAATAAGTCTGTCATGCCTCATTTTGATAAAGTCGTCAGAGCAACTAAGGCGTAGGGACATTGGTGAAGGATCACCAACCATGGTACTTGGAAGTTAACCATCCCGAAAAGGGGAGAACAACAACTGACTTCAGGAGACCAAACAAGGGAATGACGTCAAAGCCCCTCCTTTTGGTCATATTCTTAAACTGGATTACCCCCATAACTAGAGATCTCTTGGGGTGCTCAGGAGAGTGCGATGAATGAGTCATCGTCGCAAGTACTTTCTTTAAGGGAGAGGACGGGAACCCACTTTCACAATCTTAGTTCTATTTTTGAATGGAGAGAAGGTCTTAAGGTTCTCGGTCATGAAGGGCCACCGATACAGGATCTAAATGCCCTAACAGGCAGTGGTCCTCATAGATCTCCATCTGCTGGTTCCTTTCATGACGAGGGCTCAGGGAGGACTATCCCTTCTCAAGGGGGAAGAAGAAGAGAAAGTGCCTGGTTGATTCTGACATGTCCCGATCTACTGTTACACCTCTTCTAAGGAATAAGAGTGTCTGGTTATCTGTTGCACATGAGCCCGCGGTTAGCTCCCCGTCCCCCACTACTTCAAAGACTGAAGACGATGATGTCAGGGTTCCATAAACTATCATCATTTCCTCGGATTGGGAAATGACCCTGACCTTGGGATGGCATCAACGGCTCAAGAGGTGGGTGATGTGGCGGTCGAGCCTGTGCATGAGTCGTGTTTGCCTCCATCCTCCCTAAGGAGAATGAGCTTAGATTTGGATCCATGCCTCGGGGAGAGTGCCCCTTCAGAATCGGGAGAGACAAGCGAAGCTGCAAGTGCGGCTACTGATGATGACCCAATTATTGTTCAAGGAGAAGTTCTCAGAGTTTCTAGGGTATTTGATCCACATGAGGAAGCTGCAGGAGCCCGTCCTCATTGAGGAGCTTGGGATGATTGTTCTTGACAATGGGGAGGAGGATGCAGGCAATGAATGTCTCAATGCTTCTTGAAGTGAGCGACCTAATGAGGGGTTTGAGAAACCAGCGGCAGCCACTCTTGATGATGTGGAGGAGGGATTGGCAGACGAGGGCCCCAGTATTTTTGAAAGGGAGGAGCTTGGTACTGGCGAGGGCCATGAGCGACCTGGGGCAACTACTCCTGACGTGGTGATAGAGATTCTAGCTCTTGAGTTGTCAAAAGTCAAGGCTTCATCAAGGCCTAAAGAGACGGCCAATCGGGGCTTTGAAATTGCTCCTCAGGAGACGACCACGACTATGGTGATTGTTCCTTCAATCTCAACTTCTGCAACCAAGACTGCCCCGATCATGTTGACATTGCCTTCTAATTCAAGTCTGCCTAGGCCTACTTTCAGTGGCGTGCCTAGCATGATTGAGGATATGCTCTGCGTAGGACTTCAATGATTAAAGGAGCAGCCCGTCGGTGAGCTGGGGGAGGTGTTGACTAAGCTCAAGGAGTTGGCCCTTGCAACAATTGTTATAGGGAACATAAATGAAGTCCTCTATTATTTTGACATTACCCTAAATGAGCTGGAGGGCTGGAGATTGAAGAGGTTGCAACAAGAGTCGACTGTGAAGGAGTTGGAGCATACTCAGTTAACGTTTTTGGAGACTTCTCTTGTGCACAGTCGCAAACTAGTTGAGGACTATTCGCGAAAAAGAGACGCTGCAGTCTCTCGGAGATCTGATCTCAATGGGGAGGCTATCGTCCACTTCAACAGGATGACTGCCACTAAAGTGGAGATACATAAGCTGAGGGAAGAGTTCGAGGGAGCTCAAGAAGGAGACAGAACTCTGGGAGGCAGAGGATGAGACCCTCGCCAAAGAAGTGTCGGAGCTTGAGGATGCCTTGGGGATAGAGACTACTTCCTTGGAGCATGGTGCTCAAATGATGGCAAAGTCCAATAAGCACATTCAAGGTGCCAAAGCTGCTTTAGAGATGTCCCAGACAAAGATCAATGAAATCATCGACCGATTCTGAAAGTGGTCGTATTTTGTCCTTCTTTTCTCGCTTTTTTTTTTATATAGGCAATTTGTACACAAATTTTTCTAATATGAATGGAGTACTTCCTTTGCCTTTGCTTATTTATGTGTCCTTTATTACTATCTTTCAAGAGGTAGGCAGATAGTAATGGGCTTTCCCCTGATTTTCTGGCGAAGCCCTTTCGGGTTTTCATCATGCCTCATTTTTTATTTGACAACTTTTGCTGATGATAGCTAGTGGTGCTACCATGCCTCGTCTTCTTTTTTTTTTTTCTTTTCTTTTCTTTCGACGCTTTTGCCCATGGTTCCCTTTCGATTTTCACCATGTTCGTCTTTTGACATTTTTTTCCCACAACACCCTTTGGGGGTTTTCATTGTGTCCGTCATCTTTTAAGAAGAGAGCTGAGAAGGAGTAGATTACCTGAGCCCTTGTCTCAGGGTGTGGCAGGCAGCTGTGTCCTCAACGACTTCAAATGGTGCTATGATTCTCTTTTCTCCTTTTAGCCCTTGATTAGTCAAGGACTCATAGTTCATTGTCCTCAAGATGTGATGAGCCTGTTGACTGTAGCGATTCCATTCGGGGGAGGTCATGGCCTCTGAACATGATTGGTTCTTTGAGGTCTCTTGTGCATCATGGCTCTTTCATTCTCAGATGAATCCCTTCAGCGGCATTGAAACGATCTATACTGGAGGGGATTCTTCTACTTTGGCCTTCCCTTTGCGTAAAGCTCCTAACTGGTGTTGAAGATCTTGCATCTCCTTTTTTAGCTCAGCAAGAGTTATTTGACTTTGATGATTGGCCGAGCAATTCTCACTTGGCTTCTCTGACATCAAGGTATCGGGGATGCACAAGACTCTTAGAGGATCGCATGCCTAGGCTAATCCTTGGGCCAGATGAGAGATGTCCTTCAGGATGCTAAGGATCTTGCAATCTGGCTGCTATGAGGCTTCTATCTCGACAAGCATAATAAGAATGTGCAAGATCTTCTACTTGTCAGGGGTATAGGTGACCCTTGAAACCAAAGCTTTTGTTTTCATGACTTCTCTGAGCTCATCAGTGACTGCTAGACTGGAAGAGGAGGGAAGAAACTCATCTTCGTGGGAATAGGTAATGCTTCAGGGAGGGGATATGGAGTACTGGTGTTGATAGAAGTTAGGAGGAGAATTTTTCCATTCTTCTCATCTTCTTTGAACATATCCAAGAGCTGTCGTCCTATATACTCAACATCATCATGGGGAGATAATTTCGCTCTTCTTATGCATCTTTGTTAATCATTTCTGAACTCTTGAGGTGGTACCAGGTCTGCAAAGTAATACTTTGCATAAGCATAATGTGTCTCAACTATGGGGAAAGGTTTATTTTCAGCATAGACCGTGTATTGTCTCCCATCTCGGCTGTACTTAAAACACCGATGAACGGTGGATAGAACCACGCCCTGATCATGCATCCAAGGAAATCACAGGAGGATGTTGTACGCGGTGTTGGTGTCGATTACATGAAACTGGGGGTAATCATTTAATTCACTAATCTTGAACCGAAGACGGACAGTGTCGGCTGGTTTCTCACCCTACAGATTGATTCCCAAAACTGTGATGTTTTTGGGTGTAAGATCATCAGATTGTTGCCCTAGACGAGTGAGGATCCTTCTTGGGATGATATTGACTACTGATCCCCCATCTATCATAAGTTGATTGATGGGGCATGCAGGTAATTCACCGGTTAACGAAGAGAGGTCGGTTCTGAAATTTTCCTCCTAACTATAGGTCATCTTTCGAGAAAGTGACAGCCATACAATTGGCTAGAATTGCAAGGTCTACTTCGATGGGTTCTACCACAATATCATACACTTAAGGATAGGATAGAGCTTGAGTAAGGGCCATACGATAATTTCTTGGAAGCATAAGGGCGTCATAAACGCTGAGAAGAGCAAGGAGCTTTCTCAGTTGTCCAACCACATCATACTTGACCTTATCATCATCAATCTTTTAAGCTCCTGGTCTTGCCGCATATTTGTGTGGTATGGGAGGTTGTAAGGTAGGCTTGGATGATGAAGGTTGGTTTTGGGGTATCGACTATCTTTGCTATGCAACCTGTGTGGATTGGAGAGTTTTGAGGTTGAGTAGGTCAAGGTTGCATCACCAGACTTGGTGTCAACTTGCCAGGTCTAGAAAAATCTGGTGTGGGCTAGTTGGATTGGGTAATAGGGGTAGGTGTTGGTAAAATGGAGGTTGATGGAGGTCTAGGGTTCGACTCAAAGGTGATCCTGAGAATTTAAGAAGTGGTGGATTAGTTGATGTATTAGGGCATGGGATGAGTGGCAGACCAAGGTACTTCCAAAGCTTTGGCTTTTGCACAGGTGGCTGTAACATCTTGCCCTACCTAAGACTGATCGGGTCAGTGTGGGTCACTGCTTCAGAGATCTTTACCATGTGGCATGCTTCGTGAGAATAGAAGCTCTTCCCTCTTGATTCTCTTATCCTTTGCTCGAAGTTGGGATCAGGGGACCATTGAGGTTTCTTGGCTTTACAATTCATGGGCCGTTTGGGAGGCTCTTCCGTAGAGGGAGGAGGCTTTGCATTTGATCTAGATGCCAAGGCATCAGCAATTGACAGGAAGCCGGCTGCTTGGGCCACTGTCTTTTTCAACTGCTTTCGATGTCGCTTGCTAGTATTGTAACTTTAGCCCTTTGTCAAGAGCCTCAAAGTCTAGGCATTTTCGTGGTGATCCTGCAGAAGATGTGTTAGCAGAAGAAGAAGAAGGGCTAAAAGAGCTAGGGATAGAAAAAGGGGGAGAAATTTTAAGGTCATTACTCAGATTGGACTGATCTGGGTAGCTTTTAGCGTCATCACCAGAATTAGACGTGTGCAGGGAATCTTTTAGGTCTTCACCCTGCTTGGACATTGGGGGTTGCTTTTAATGTCGTCACCCTTATCGGACATGGTGGGAGCCTGAGATGAGGAAGACTCAAGAGTATCTTTTTGAAAAGATTGTGGGCCTTGGTCAGTGATAGCTGGTCGGATGCCTCGATCTCGCTTCCCCAGATGTAGGTGATCGGGTGACATGTGTCTCGGGTTCGGATGACCCATGACTTGAGACCGCTATCTCGAGAACCTTGCTTACAGAACAAGGGCAGGTGCCCAACTGGTGAGAGAGGAATTTAAAACGTGAGGTAGGGACCAACCTCACTTGGGTCCGTGACTTACTCGGGCTGACTCGTGCGGGTGCCCTCTTAGATCACGACAGAAAGCCCACCAACTGCTTCATCTGGTTCGAAAGCACCACTTCCCTTGACCTGCAATCTCCTAATTTTCTACAAAGTACTGACATGGTTAATTTACAAGACAAGTGAGTTGAGGAACCCACCCTTGTCTTTGGGGGAATATGTATAGATGTGCACATTCAGATGGCAGAGAAGATGAGAAGTTAGGGTGATGAAGAAGGGGATTTGAATAAGAAGGAGAAAAGAATAGAAGACTTGACAAGGAGACTAGCCTAGCCTGATAGCTGGACCAATACAATGACCGACTAGGAGTGGTAGAAAGACATGCATGGTAACTCAGACAGGGGTGACGACAATACTACTCGAAGCCAAGGCAATATGACTGTCCTAATCTGGTGTGGCAACCAAACAGAAATGGTATTCTAGACCAGCATGACGGCTATACTACTCGATAGCAAGACCGCTATGGCAGTGCTAGACCGAGTCTATCCTTTAGTCAAGTGGGGAGAGAAGAAAAGAGAACACAGAGAAGATGCAAGACGGTGAAGGAGGAAGGTCCCAACGGCATTAGACATCGCCTTCCACAGCAGTGGAGTAATAGTGTCGTGGCTCTTGAATGGCACTGGACACTGTTGCTCGCAACAGAAGGGAGAGCAGAGAACTGCAAATGGCGTTAGCCATCACCATCCACAACACAAGAAGGCAGCACGACCCTTCATGGGTGGCGATAAGTATCGCCTTCTGCCATAGGCACAAAGAGCCCAAAAGAAGCTTACGAGTGGCTATAGGCCTTGCCAGGACCCTTTCTTGGGGCTGATAGGTACAGAGCATACGAAAGAAGCCTGTAGAAGGAGATAGGCATCACCATGACCCTTCGTGGGTGATGATAGGAATCACCATCTGCGATAGGCATAAGGATCAAGAGAAGCCTGTGGATGTCGATAGGCATCACCGTGACCCTTCACAAGTGGCAATAGGCATCACCATCTGCAATAGGCACAGGGCGTAAGAGAAACTTGCGAACAGTGATAGGCATCACCGCGACCCTTCACCGGCGGTGATAGGCATTACCATCTGCGATAGACACAGGGCATAAGAGAAGCCTGCGGACGGCGTTACGCATCGCCATTTGAGACTCGAAGCATGGGTGAGACCCCAATGGGCGGCGATAGGCATCGCTGTCTGTGACCCGTAAGAAGAAAGTAAGATAGTCAGCGGTCGGCGATACACATCGCCATGTGTGACACCAATCCAAGAATCGAAACAGGAGCCCAACTCGCTTCTTGAGCACGGACTGGCTCACCGTGGTGTTCCTTTAAATGGCGTTATGCACAACGACGACTAACATCGTGCATGAGCCATGTTGAAGAAAAGAAACAAACTAAGGGAGAGAGAGAGAAGAGGTTGATTGTGTCAAAATTATTTCTCAATCTGCACTGCCTTAGAGATGTCAGAATGCGACGAAACTTGACAGGAGGCTTTTAGGAGTCCTTATGAAGATTTTGACCTATTATGGGGCCATTATGAGACTATCAAAATTTCCATTGTTTGTCAAGCTTTATTGACCAGCTTCTCTCTTTTATTCTACATTGGGGACCCATGGTGCTGAAAAATGTCTTCAAACAGCATGCCTCGTCGAATGTTGTGCTTCGAGAGGCGCGGGAAGAATAACATTTAGAAAATTTCGTCTAGCTTTATTTCTTTTTCTTCCATAGGACTACGCGAACACCGAGGAGATTCATGCAATAATGTAACTAGGATTCTCAAACATTTGGATGCAATGTACAAGTCCATCCATGTAGACTTTAGAGGGAGAAGAGACATTGAGGGATCTTGTCACGGTCCTCACCCTCACAGGACCATAGGGGTCAGTTTTTAATGTCTTCACCCTGTTAGATGAGTTTGTGACATGGAGAGATTGGTATTTACAGTCCTCACCCTATCAGATGGTACCCTTAAGGGCCATTTTGAGTTTTTGAGGGATCTTTTGTTCATCGTCCTCACCCTCGGGACTCTTTTCAATTTTGAGGGATCTTTTGTTCATCGTCCTCACCCTCAAGGACTCTTTTTGTTTTTGGATGAATCTTTCTATCATCGTCCTCACCCTCAAGGACTCTTTTCAATTTTGGAGGGATCTTTCGGTCATCATCCTCACCCTCAAGGACTCTTTTCAATTTTGGAGGGATCTTTTAGTCATCGTTCTCACCCTCAAGGACTCTTCTTTGATTTTAGTGTTTGGGAGATCTTGTGAGGCTCTCACTCTTGGATGAGCCATCTTGTGTTGTGATTAGCTCCTGACTGCTGAGGAATTTGTGTGGACCTCGTTAGTCAGAATTACACATGTTTGACAATTTGGTTCTGGCTGAGGCTGTGATGTCGCGTCAACTTGCTTTATTGGTTCACGCGCCCTTTGTCGATTTTCACCTGGAATAGAGAAGTGGCATCATAAAGACTGCTATTCCCAACCTCATTTATTTTTGGTTTTTTTTTACCCATGACCTTGCGGCCATGTCCACCCCTTTTCATCCATTTTTGTTCACAGCGCCCTTTCAGGTTTTCACCATGCTCAGGTTTATTTTCACGAACTCTTTTACTCATGGTTTCATGACCATGCCCGTCTATCATTTTTACTCATGGCCTTCCCTTGTCTAGGTGTACACCATGCCCGTTATTTTCTCTTTTTTTTGGTGAAGACATGTTTAGGATCATGACTTCAGGACCTATGTGAAGCCTTTTAACGTCATGCAGTCAAGACGTGCACTACAGTTTAAGGTCATACAACTAGACCATGGTGATGATAAATGGAAGTCTTTGGAGGCCATGGAGTGAGCATGGTGGTGATTATACTCACTTTGGGGAAATGGGAGATGGATAGTGGTGACCCACTAGCTGACGGCGAATATAGATGGCGGGATGGTTTGCCGTTACATGAGCATAGGTGAGACTCACTAGGGAATGATGAGTGATAATGGAGGAAGATGGATTTGTTGTGGAGGTGCTGAAGCTGATGCGCGCACACGAATGGGTCAATTAAGGAAGACGTGCGTGAAGATACACGTAAAAGGTGTGTGCGCATGTGTGAGGGCAAGTTTAAAGTCATGCCTTCGGAACCTGTGCGAAGCCTTTTAATGTCATGCGGACAGGACGTGCACTACAGTTTAAGGTCATATAGCTTGGGCTGTGGTTATGCAGTTTAAAGTTTTGCAACTAGGACCATGTAGTTTAAGGTCATGCAACTAGACTTCCGCTACAGTTTAAGGTCATATAGTTCAGACCATGGTGCTAAGCCTTTTAACGTCATGCAGCTAGGACGTGCATTATTGTTTTGGGTCATCTAGTTCGGACCATGGTTGTGCAGTTTAAAGTCATGCATCTTGGACCATGCAGTTTAAGGTCGCGCAACTAGACCTCCGCTACAATTTAAGGTCATATAGTGTGGACCATGCGGTTTAAGGTCGTGCATCTAGACCACGGTTGTGCAGTTTAAGGTCAAGCAGCACGGGCCATGGCTGTGTAGTTTAAGGTCATGGCATACGAACCATGGCTGTGGAGTTTAAGGTTATGCAACATAGACCGTTGTGTGGGTCATCGTGTAAGTAAAGCTCCACAGGGGGATAGAGTGGCTTGGTGAGAAGCAGACCCACTGGGGATTTATAGGGGTAAATATGACTCCACTGGGATAATGAGCCATGGTATGCATGTAACTCCACTGAGAATGGCAGACTAGAGCACAGATGTAACCCCACTGGGGATTGAAGAGATAAGAATGACCCTAACTCCACTAGGGATAATGGGCTGTAATACGGATGTGACTCTTACTAGGGTTGAGGGACAGTGGCCTGCATGTAGCTCCACTGAGAATGACAGTCCGGAGCACAGGCATAACCCTAATGGGGATAGTGGTAGAATACATCCGGTGGAGAGGTACATCCATTTCACAGTTTAAAGTCATGCACATGGACTGTTTGTCCCGCCGTTTAACATCTTGCTATAGGGAAGTGCGTTACAGTTTTAAGGTCTTGTAGCTCGAACCATGGCTATCCAGTTTAAAGACATACAGCTAGGAACATGCAGTTTAAGATCGTACAATTAGACCTCCGCTACAGTTTAAAGCCATATAGTTTGGACCACAATTGTGTAGTTTAAAGTCATGCAGCTAGGACCATACAGTTTAAGGTTGTGCAACTAGACCTCTGCTACAGATTAAGGTCATATAGTTTGAACCACGCAGTTTGGGGTCGTGCACCTAGATCATAATATGGTAAGGGAATGCGACTCCATGGGGAACAGAGTCGTGACTGAAGACTTGACTCCCTGAGAATATGATGCTTGTGGTGCAGAGACTGAATTCCTTAGGGATGCAGAACGACGGTCCAGATGGGAGTGCCATAGCATGCGCACGACGCTAGGTCCTTGATCAAGCGCACGTGACATTAGGCCCTGGTGAGGCTCACGGCATTAGCTTTTGGTGAAGTGCACGACGATAGCTTAATGTGAAGCGCAAGCACACAACAATAGCTTCTTGTGAAGTGCAGGACGACAACTTCTTTAGCAAAGCATGCAGCGTTGAGCCCTAGAGAAGCGCGCGACGTTAGCATCGCACGGTGTTAAGGCATAGTGATGGCAACAGACGGCAATATGCTCATGAGGCACAGGCGGCAATGACTTCCATTTGGGCCTCTGGCATGACCCTCCCCGGCTTGGACTTATCGCTGTCTGAAGATGAGGACTGAAGCGTCATTTCAAGCTTGTGAAGGGTACTTTGTGTAATCGTCGTTTGTAAAAGGGGGTAAAACCCCATTTTACTGTTTTACCTTACAGTACGACAGTGAGAGGCAAGAGCTTCCGTCGAGAGACTTTCGATAAGAGTTTCCGGTCAAAACTCATAGTGTACAAGCACTAAGGAGCTTTCCGACGAACTTCAGTAAGTCGTGAACCTTCGTGGAGTACTTATGAATGTTTTTAGAGAGTGCCAAGGCCTCTTGAGCAAGGAACAATGGCTTCACAGGGGTTCACTGAGACTTTTTCGGTGAGGAACAATAGCCATTAGGGCTATTATGAGAGAAACAGTGGTGCCTCTGGGTTAAGACACCATTTTCGGTCTGCACAAGGAATCCTTGGTGGACTTCTGGCAATTTTGCAATCACCAGCAATGAAGGAGAAGGTACAGTGGCTTTGCCAGAAACTCTTAAATTTTCTGGTGGGTAGAGGAGTGCAAAGAAGGGAGAAAGAAACCCGCAGGGTCTCAGGGAAATTTCTGTGAAGATTCTTATGATTTCCCCTAGTATTCCTGACTACCAGTAAGGGGAACGAACAGGGTCAAAAGGGGGTTCCCGGTGGATGGAGTGGCATTTCCGATGAGAAGAGGGAATGTCGGTAAGGGCCTGAAGGGTCGCAAGCCTATAATGGTCGGGAAGTGAAGGGCTGTGAGACGGCGAACAGTCACCCTCTGCAAGCGCGGTGACAGGCCACGTCACGAGTGTCAGGCGGTGTGCCCTGATTTCGAGGGACGTGGTGTCCCGCATGTGTGACGCATGCGAACAACTTGAGCACAGCCGATGTTAGACGTAGATGGCATTAGCCCCTTTAGTCCTCAGACGACAATAGTCCCGCCTTCTACGCATGGTGATAGCCTCTTTAGTCTTGGGACAGCGATCGTCCTGCCTTCTGCGCATGACGATAGCCTCTTTAGTCATGAGATAGCGATAGAGCCTTTAATCGTGAGACGGCAATAGTACTGCCTTCTGCACACGATGATAGCCTCTTTAGTCATCCTGCGCATGATGATAGCCTCTATAAGAGTACTCGACGTTACGCCTTAAGTGACCAGCCGATGATATGCCCTTGGGAACACAGTCGGCGCTACACCTTAGCGTTTTGTAGACAGCCTTACGCAGCCCCTTAGTGACTTGTGTGCGACAGTGAAGCCTTTCATGGCCCAACCTTCAGGCACCATTCCTGACATGAAGGACCTCCCACAAGTAGGGGAACTTGGCACCAATGAATTCACCGGTGAAAGCTCGGTGAGGGGTGAGCCAATCTGGCTCACCGAGGCTTTGTGAGAACCAAGGTGGCCTTTGAGCTTCACCTTTGCTAGTGATCTTGTCAGCTTTGAGGTTTGAGAAGACAACGACGGGAATGTAAGAATAGAAGAAGGGATATGCCTCTACCATTGTTTGCACAGGAACATAGCCTCAAGCGAAGACTTGCCAACCCTAGGCAAGAAGATGGTGAAGACCCCAGGCCTGTAGTGGTCTTCTATTGGTCTTTGAGTACAAGGCAAGCACCAGTACCTGAAAGGGTACTCTTCCTGGACCATAAGAGTGCTAAGCTGATGCCAGACCATTCTGAAGCATGCTTCCCTGCTTGTTGCCATTCACTGCTCGGTAGGATACTATGACAGTTGTTCAATCACTGTCAAGGTGCTATTGGAATCCTGGAGCCATATCAATAGTACATGACTGCTTAGTCATGGGGAACAAGGGATGTCTTTGCTAGACTTGTACTTCACCGGTGGGCTTCCACTTATCAGTGCTAAGTATGACGAGTTCGTGCCCCCGAACTCGGTAATTTTTGGAGGTGAACAGGTCAGGAAAGAAGACCCTTCAGCAGGATTGCAGGAGCAATTTGAGGTTTACCAGTTGCTTTGCTCTGAGTTCAAGCATGGAAGTGTCTCCTTCACCGAGTGGGTGGCATTATTCTATGGATATTGTAATGATGAGGTCGATCCAAGCCCAAGAAGAAAGAGGAAGGCATCCATGAAGGGAACCCCTCCGGTATTTGAACTTCACAGCAGGAACGACCACATCTTCTTGGCGGTGTACCTAGTACTCTTTCTATGTAAGTTTGCTTTTCCCGAAGGAGCAGACACTATATGTCCAGTCACGTTCTATGTAGCCTATGACATGGCGAGGGGGCAAGAGTACGCGCTCACACAGCCAGTCTTCTGCAACATCTACTACGGCTTGGGAGTCGTGTCTAGGGGAATAGTCTATCAAGGCGACGAAGGAGGGAATGACATAGTCGACGACGAAGCCTTCTCAGGGGACTTCAAGATGCCTTTCCCCCTCCACTATGTATATGGCTGGCTTTAGGCTTATTTCGCCAAACCTACCTCAAAAATAGGGTGTTGGAGGAAACAATGTGCCTGTTTCTCCGAAAGATTGCTGGGCAAAAAGCAATCTTCCATACTCCTGGTCATGCACATAGCTTGTTCTACAATGACCACCTTCATATGAGTAGACCTGCCTTCCCAGTCGGAAACCTCATGGATCGTGCTTTTGCCGATGAGCAGGATAAGAGCCTAGATGGTGCTCCTACCACTCATAAGGAGCTGATGGTTATGTTGAGTGTCAGAGGCGAGGTGCTACCTTACCGCACCATCCACAGTGTCAGCTTGAGGGGTATTTCTGGCATTGACTTGTTCGACAGCACTGGATAGAATAAGGGTGCCCATTCTCGGTATTCTTTGAGAAGCGGCTCAACAAAATCGGCCGTAGGAAGAAAGACCAATTGGGTACCCATCGTGAAACCTGGCTCCCAAGGCACATTCACATAGCTTGGTGGTTAGGTGACTCGATCTCGCCCTCCGGATCCTTTGAGGAAACAGCGGTGCACGTCTCAGGTTTCGAGGGAAGACCAGGGATGTTTTTGAGATCTCTCTCTCGAGAACCTCATTCAGAAACGGGGGCAGGTGTTACCACCGGTGAGAGAGGAATTTAAAGGTGGGTTCGAGACTTACTCGGGTTGGCTCCCGTGGCCGCCCTCTTAGATCACGAAGAAAGCCCCTCTAGTAATAAAACTGGCTCGGAATGACCTCCCTTGGCTTGTATTCTTCTTATTTTCTACAATCACGCACATATATGGCAAAGGTTATAAGACAAGTCGAACAGACCTCACCCTTTTCCTCCTTAATGAATGTACACAAGTATGCGCATTCAAAAAGAAGAAGAGAAGAAAGACAGGGGAGAGAAGAAATCGACTAAGCGAGAGGATAGAGCGATGACTAAGCTAGTGAGTGATTGGCCTGACTTGGTAACAAAAAAGTGCTCGGTAACTAAGATCAGCTCACATGATTACTACTAGATGTCATTACCAATACTAACTAGTTAAGCACGATGGTTAGTCTGTCGTGGCAATAAAGAGGGCCAAGTAATCCTGACACGACAACAAAATCATGAATGGTAATGAGCTTTCACCATCCATGACACAACAATTGGAGGAGAGAGAAATCATGGACAACGATGAACTTTCGTTGTCCATGACACAGGGGAATAAGATGAACTTTGAAAGAGACCCAGCCCTCCACTCGGGTTTAGGCCCGGCTCACTGTTTAGGTCCAAGAAACAAGAATACATCATGTCAGGGTATAAGCTCCGCCATGCATGAACAGAGAGAGGAAAGAGAGAGAATAAGGAGAGAGAAGGAAAGTGAAGAAGAAAGAAAGGAAAGGCAGAAGAGAGAGAATGAAAGTGGATAAAGATGATCAAAGAAGAAAAAAGAAAGAGAGATATAGACGTGAGGAGGGAGAAAGAGAGATAGAGATGAAGTGAGACAAAGATAGACGAGAAGAGGAGAGAAAGAGAGATGAAAGGAGGAGAGAGAAAGAGAGAGATGAGAGAAGGAGAGATAAAAAAGAGATGAGAGGAGGGAGAAAATTACCTTCACCAAAGGGTACCAAACCTTTTTTTTTCTCTCTACTCTCTCTCTCCATGATGTACCCACAATTTGAACATGAAAACTCTCAAATTTTATTGATGAGTATTGAAAAATCAAGGGTCCTACGACAATTGTGTTTAACATGTACCTATAGAATTGGGCCCAAACATGGGTGTACGCCCAAAAACTGCCAAAATTGATGATAAGTACAATTTATTTGAAATAAAAAAATTCTAAAAATGGGTGCAAAATGACTGTTTTGTCCTTGCCCAACAATAGATGACATTCTAAAACAGTCCCTACTGCTGCCCTAGAACTTGCGTGATCTTCCATGGATGATTCAAGGTTGCTCAAGCATCCATTTGGCCGAAAGATGATTGCTTTCTTACCGGGCTCGACATGATGATCGATTTGATACCAACTTCGAGCCATGAATAGCGTTTTTAGGCCAGGATCATGCGACTCAAAATTTGCATAGATCTTGAAAATTTCTGATCTATAGTGTTCTTGTTTCTTGATGTTTTTCCTAGGTTTCTTTGCTGAATTACACTGAGCAGGCCGTCACGATCATGTTGCAACAAACGCAACTTGATTTCGTGTCCAAACAAAGATTTTGTCGTCTTGTGTTTTTGGCCGGAATCTAAAACTCTGGCTATCGAAATCTATAGCAACTTTGACATATTCATGTGCCGAATTCAACCATTCATCATATAAGAGATTCGGACCAGGGATAGCCTCGGACCTTACGCACATAATACAATTGGTTTCGCATCGATCGGGTATGTGAGCGTCGTGATATGGCCGCTCAAGCGAGGCATGCTGCTGCTGAATTTTCTGTAACTATCTTCACAAATCGTCAATTTCAATTTTGTTTTTCTCCCTGCTCGGGTATCGTCACTGGTTGTGCCACATATCAAAACGATCGTCTTGACAAGACGAACACGCTCACCAAACTTGAGAGCAATCGAACTTAGAATGAGTGAGATATGGGTCTTTGAAGTTACTACTTGGGTCTATGCATACCAACCTCCTTTAATGGGGATTGGTGCAAGGAGGCCGCACAGGAATAGCGTGCGGTCGAACCCTTTTTAATGTTTTACCCACAACTTTGTCTTAAAATGTCCGATTAAGCTAAAACTTGGCCCATAAGCGTTTTCGACCGTGCCGGATCCAATGGCAGTGGTCCCATAGCTGTTCGACTCACCAAAAATATAGTTCTAGTTACGGGGTCCATTTCAGGGTGTTAGAGGCTAATTTGACCGAACTTTTTTCTTCGTCTACGCTGCCTTAGACAAGTTGGATTGAAGTGAAACTTGGCAGGTGGCCTTTTGGAGTGTTTAGGAAGATTTTAACTTGTTCAAGGGCAATTTTACGATTCCCACTTGGAAGAGCCCTTATTGTGAGCAGGATATGCTCTTTATCATCGGCCAGTTCCTTGCCAGAGAAGTCTGCATTGTATGTCTGATATATCCCATCAAAACGCTTCCACGTTTTCCTATTGTGAAGGCCACTTCTAGCCTGTAACCGTCCTCTCTCCTTCAAATGCAAGAGCGATGCTTCTAATGGTGAGAGAGACTTTTGTAACCATCCTTTCTCCCTTAGATGCAAGAGCAATGCTTTTGATGTGAGAGCAATCTTTGGCCTGTAACCGTCCTCTCCTTAGATGCAAGAGCAATGCTGAGGGTCAACCGTCTTGTTTTCCTCAGATGCAAGAGCAATGCTTGGAATCAACTGTCTTCTCTTTCTTAGATGCAAGAACGATATTCTACCGTACCTATTTTCTTTTGCAAGTGGCGATACTGCATGATGGATTTTTAACCTCCCTAATAATGGACTTTTTGGCTTGTAACTCCTCCTTATGTAATTGAAGAGTTAAACCTTGTTCGAACTGTCTTGCTTATCTTTTTTTAACTCTTTGTTGTTGCGCATTGAGTCTGCATTATGGGTAGTATTTCTTTAGGTATCGCCCATTGATAGGGGGCATTGCCTCCTCTCCATCAGGATGTCCCAGTATGTAAGCTGCATTTGGCTAACTTTCTTAACTATAAAGGGACCTTCCCACTTGGGTTCAAACCTCCCTTTGTGCCATCCATGCATAACAATTGGCC
>NW_006494719.1:179311-190400 GCF_000471905.2 Amborella trichopoda
TGGTTGAGTTTGAGGTTCTGCTGAGCTTCCAACCTCTTTTCATCAAGTGCATCCAATTCTTGATATCAAAGATTGACTCTCTCATCTTCGATTAGCCCTTAATGTATAGAGACACGCAGTGAAGGGATTTGAATTTCAAGGGGTAAAACTGCTTCACCCCAATAGACTAAGGAATAAGGAGTGGAATCGGTGGCATTTTGCGTAGTAGTGCGATAGGCCCACAAGGCTTCAAGAAGCTTCTTATGTCAATTCTTCATTGTCTTTGATGCCAATTTCCTTAAAACGTTGCACAGGGTCTTATTGAAAGCCTCAGCTAATCCGTTGGCTTGAGGGTGGCACATAGTTGAGTACTTCCACTTAAAACCGAACTGGTTAACCAAACGATCAATGTGATGACTTCTGAACTGGGGTCCATTGTCAGATATGATCCGGTCTGGCACTCTGAATCGATATATGATGTGATGTCACACGAGTTAGCCATCGTGGTCCCAGGAAGTTACTTAAGGGGAACCGCTTCAACCCACTTGGAGAAATAGTCTGTTCCAGGAAGAATAAAGACATAACCCATATATATGGTGTAAGGGCTCTGGAGGCTGATGAACAAGGCTCGAGTGTAATTGGCACACCTGGCACTTCTTAGCATAGTTTAAGGAGTCAACAATCATTGAAGGCCAAGAGGACCCTAATTTATGTATCCATTCATAGAGCTTAGGGCCAGACTGATGCAATCCACAGATGCTTGAGTGTACTTCTTCCAGGACCTTATTTGCTTCTTCCGCGTCCACATATCTAAGAAGAATACTATCAAATGATCGCCTGAAGAGAGCATCTCCTTCAAGGAGGGTATACTTGGTAGACATTGAACGCACGTTGTTGCGCTCGACATGATCTTTTGGGATTTTATCATGTCTTAGAAAATTAGTGATGGGCTCTCTCCAATCTTCTACCTGCTGGATTTCCGGGCATATTGAGTCCAAGAACTCCAGTTCTTGGTTTTGAACCTTAGCTCCCTGAATCCATCCCATTTTGTGTTAAGTCTTGATAACTTCTTTAGTTGATAGAAATGCTCCAAGTGGGTTGAAGACAATTGAAGAAAATTGAATTGTAGCTTTGGGTTTTGCAAGTGCATCGGCCTATGAGTTTAGCCTCCTGGGGATGTGACTCAAGGATACATCCTCAAACTGGGCCATATACGATTTTGCAGTATCGTGATAAGGCTCGAGAGTGTCTTTTCTCACGTCATATATCCCTTTAAGCAGGCCAATGACCAACTCAGAGTCGCCATGGATCTTGAGCTGCTCCAAGTCTAGATAGAAAGCTTTCTCCAATCCAATGATAAGGGCCTGATATTCTACCTCATTATGAGAACTGGCTTTGGTGAGAGAGAAAGAAAGAGGCAATACTCCTCCTTTCAGAGTTAAAAATACCACTCCGGTGCCTCCTCGGTCAGATTGGTAGGCTCCGTCGAAGTATGTCTCCCACACGTGAGCAAGCTCTGCACATAATACTTCTTCATCAGGGAGGTCACTTGATACAGGAGATTCCATCTGTACAAGATTTGATGCGAGGAAATCAGCCAAGGCTTGGCCCTTGATGGCCTTTTGTGGGACATATGTGATGTGAAATTCCATTAGCAATAATGCCCACTAAGCAAGAAGTCCTGACAGGCATGGGCGTGTCATGAGAAACTTTACTCGATCTACTTTTGATATAAGTCATACTTCATGATCAAGCAAGTAGCGGCAGAGCTTTTGTACTGCAAAGATTAAGGCCAAGCACATCTTCTCTATAGGGGGATAATTCTTCTCGGCCCCTTGCATCCAGCTACTGAGATAGCACAGTGCAATTTCTTTCCGTTCGTCATTGTTCTGCACCAACAATGCCCCGATTGAAACGTCGAGAGCGGTCACATACAGGATGAGGTGTTTTCCTAACACGAGTGTTGAGAGCACTGAAGGATTGAGTAAATAATGCTTGATGTCATCAAGGGCTGCCTAACATGCTTCATCCCAGTTGAATGGGGTATCTTTCTTTACCAGGTGCTAAAGGGTTTACAGTGCTCTGATAGGTTTGAGATGAACCTACATATATAAGTCAGCTTTCCTTGGAGAGATCGCAGTTCTCGCAATGTAGTTGGTGGCGACATTTCCTGAATCGCCTTGATCTTTACTAGCTCAACTTCCAATCCTTGGTGTCTAACAATGAACCCCAAGAACTTTCCTGAACGTACACCAAACTCACACTTCTACGAGTTCATTTTGAGCTGATGCAGGCATAATCGCTCGAACACATTTTCAAGGTCTCTCATGTGAGAGTCTTTCTCTTCGGATTTTACAACCATGTCATCGACATAACATTCCACCTCCTTGTGCATCATGTCTTTAAAGATGGTTGTCATTGCCCTCTAATATGTGGCACCAGCATTCTTCAATCCAAAGGGCATCATTGTGCAGCAGAAGACCCCTTTTGGAGTCAAGAACGTGGTGGCTTCCTCATCTTTAGGCGGTATCTGTATCTGATTATACCCGGAGTATCCATCCATGAAGGAGAAGATTTAGCACTGAGCCGTATAATCAATGAGCATCTCTGTGAATGGCAGCGGGGAGTCATCCTTAGGGCAGGCGGTATTCAGGTTGTGAAAGTCGATGCAAACCCTTATTTGGCTGTTCATCTTGACTGGAACAACATTTGCCAACCACTTTGGGTACTTGAGTTCACGAAGGAAGCCGACTTTCTTGAGTTTACTCACCTCAGCATCTATCTACATTTCGAGGTCAGGTCTAGACCTCCTTGATTTCTGCTTGACGGGCTTGACGGAGGTATCGATGCTGAGACGATGAACCACGACTTGAGCATCCAAACCAGGCATTTCATGATAATGACAAGAAAAGACATCTCAGTTTGCTCACAAGAGGACAGTAAAGTTCTCCTTCTCTTTTGGTGACATATTTGTACAGATGAAAGTGGGTCTGGGGATCGGCTTCATCCCCTAGATTTATCTCTTCAATTTCATAGGTTGTGGCTTGACTACCTTCTTCCCATTCTTCTGAGGCTTCTAGCAACTTTTCATCATTGACCTCAGAGGTCTTTCATTAACCTCAAGTGCATAGACCCATGATCTTGACATCTCTGCTTCCAAGAGGGCTTCAGGGTAGATCATGATCTATGGACCTTTCTCGAACTGAGGGACATAAGGGACAACCTCAAACATGGAAAGCATATCAGGCTGCAGGGATTCTATTTGAAAGTTACAAGGAGGTATGGGTGTCTGCAATGTTTCCCTGTGCTAGCTGATACTTCATAGACCTGTACCATGTGGCAAACTTCATGAGAATAGAAGCTCTACCTTCTTGATTCTCCCAACCTCTGTTCAAAGCAGGGCTCAGGAGGCCAGCGGGGTTTCTTTGATTTTGACTTCTTGTGCTTATTAGATGGAGAAGATGGTTGTGTCTTAGCTCGAGTAGCCAGGGTGTCAACAACTGTTAAAAATCCAATTGCTTGGGATAGCGTCTTCTTCAAGCTCCTCTAATGCATCTTGCTTATATTGGTTCCTTCAAGTTCTCTGTCAAGAGCCTCGAAGGACATTTCAAGATTGTACCTGCAGGAGACATAAAAGAAGAAGGATGAGAACAAGAAGAAGAAGAAGGATAAGGGTCAGTAGGTGAGGGACTTTTAAGGTCGTTCCCCTTATCTGACCGTTCTGGGCAGCTTTTTATGTCATGTGTGCATGGTATCTTTTAAGTCCTTCCCCTGCTTAGACCATTGGGAAATTCTTTTAACATCGTCACCCACATTGGACATATTCTAAGAAGAAGATGGCTCGAGGACATCCTCTTGATGACGTGAGGAAGGAAGGATGATCACGTCGGGGATAAAGTCCTGTAAAGTTGGCAATGGGGGAAGAGTCTTGAGAAATTTCTGCCCAACTGGCGATTGAGCCGTCTTGTTTCTCTAGCGAGAAGCCCTTGGTGCACATCTCTTTCTAGTTTTCATTGGTACTGGTTGATCCATCTCACTAGCTTTATGGACAACTGTAGCTTGACAAACTACTTCTCTCCTTAAGGACTTGAGTCTGCTCCGCTGGTGATGGATTATCCATGGTTGAGAAGTCGAGGGTTAAGCAGCATCGAGTCATCTTTACCCAGGACTTGTGTGAAGAGGTCCTTTCGTACCAGTGGAGCAGTGGTTTGGGGACCACTCTCTGGATCGTTGTAAGACTCTTGGCATTCCTATATTTTCTTTACAATTATATTAAGGAAACTGGAGCTTTCACTAGAGTCGTGGCCTCATAGCTGATGGTATGGGCACTAATGGTTCTCAATTCCCTGAGCGAGGCGTCGAGGTTGCCTTGCCGGTTTTAGTGTGATGAGGCCTTCTTGAAGCATCATAACAAACAAGGCGCGAAGGAGATCAGGCGCTCTGTCTTCTTCTTGGACTGTCACTGATGATAGGCACAGTGATTAGTATGGGAATCAAGTTCGGTCTGATCAGGGAACTTGGTCTCTGGGAGCTCGATCATGTTCTGTTCCGATAATAATCAGAGTGGTGCAGGGACCCATTCGTTGTCAATGGGGTAGACCTTGTTCTTATGCCTGGTCCAATAATCATCTCGATTAAGGTTCGCAGGTGGAGGTACTCAGTTGTATGCCTGAGGCGCTGTCTTTGCTATGCTTACCCCTTTAGAGAGGTTCAAAGTCTGAGACGAAGCCTTCTTTGGATCGCTTATGGTGATGGCCGCACTGATCACTCTGTTCTGTCGGTTGCCCCAGGTATTGGTCCAAGAGCTACCATTACCCCGATTGTTTTCGAAGCTTATAGACTATTGTCGTGACCCGCCATGGTGGCATGACAGGCTTTGTAAGCGAATCGATTTAGATATCATCTCTAACATGGAGATCGGAATGTCAGCCTCAACATTTAGAGCAATCTCAGATCACATGTTTCGCACATAAGTTTGAACGGCTTCCTTCTCAGGCATGGGATTGGGATGGCGAGCGGCCAAATCCCTCCACCTTGATAGGAATTGATCCATAGGCTCATCGGGATCTTGGGTCAAGGTGAGATGCTCAATGGTTTGAACCTCTCTCTCGACCTCATAGAAAAGTTGGTGGAATAGTTTCTCCATTTCCCCCAAGTATGTACTGAGTTTTGGGGAAGCCGACCATACCATTGGAAGCCAAGCCATCAAGGGTCTCAACAAACTGAGTGGTCGAGATTGACAAGTCGCACGTGGCAGATCGATAAGCAAGGGGTCAGCATGCCCGGACTGGACATCAACCTTGTATACAGATCGTGTAAGGACCGGTTCTAGACAGTCTTGGGACCGTGGTTGCTGAGTGGCTGGGTAATCTTCTACAACACTAACCACAGTGCAGGGTTCATGCCCTTCTTCCTCAGGCTTTGTCATCTGAAGAGGGTAGAAGGGGCTCAGGTTAAGAGGTCAGAGCTGGCCGCCCCTTCAGTCTTGGTTGCTTCTCTAGTCAGAATTTACAGACGCCTATCACATTTAGCTTTGAGGTTTTGATGGACGTCATTCCAGAACTGCGATCGAGACTGTGGCTGGTCGGCCCTTCTGCAAAAGATAGAGTTGTTTCCATTAGGTGAAGCAACGGGTGTGGGCCAATAAATGGGGTTATCCTGGAGCGGGGAGGATGAAGGACTTGATCTCCCATCAGGTCATTGCCCCGAGCCCTCTTATGAGATTCATAAGGGTGACCGAGATGACGGGGTCGGTTTTAGATGATACTCTTGGGGAATTTCTTCGAATACCAAGGCTAGAGGTGCTTGCCCCAAGGAGGAGGGGCAGGCAGGAGAAAGGTTGACTCATGCAGGCACCTGAGTCAGAAGCGAGGAGTTGTTTGTGATGGTGATGTGTGTGCATCCATTGAAGAAGGACCATGGGTGACCTTGGAGTCAACCCGAGCTCTAACAAGTGGTCTGGCCTTAGCAAGCCGAGAATCGCGAGCAGGTGTTTATAAGGGAACAGGTGGAAGCCTGCCCCTTATAGGGTGCGCTAGTGTGTCCTGAGTAGGAGGACTCAGGTTGACGCAGCGATGGCATTACCCCAAGTGGTGGGATGCATATGCACAACATGTGCAGGACTTGGCCACAAGAGGCCTGATCCTAGACGTTGACGCGAGGTAACATAAGGGTTGCCCAGAGGTATGGCTCTAGTGAATGACCCAAGAGCCTTATAGTGTATGTGAGTGGTGGAGGCCCCAAGGTCTCCGCCTCGATGTGTCGAGTCTCTAAGGGTAGAGACTCATGGTGGTGCAAGAATGTGGGGGGAAGCCTTGCGACGACCTGTAGAAGAAACGACAACTTGCTTGCCTTTTAGAGAAAGGGACTGGGTTGCCTTCCGGCATACCTTGGCAATATGACCGACAAGTGATTTGCCGGTGACAGGGTGCATGCTGTGAGTGGTAGCAGAAGCGCTACCGATGCAGGGTGCCTTGGCAAAAGTTCCACCAGGGAGAAGAGATAGGGAGTTAGGGACCTTGAAGTCCCTCCTCATGCCTATCCAGGTTAAGACCTGGGAGCTAAACACTAGATATTTGCTCAGAAGGAAAGTTAGGAACATAGTTGAGGAACTTGTTCTCGAGGGATGCTCACGAGTACAGTGATTAGAAAATCCCTGATCCGGATAAATGAGTTTAAGAACCCAGAAGCCATGTGGTATGTGAAAATAGAAAAATAAAAGAAAGATTAGTCAAACAAGAACGACCCGACGAAGGGGTAGTAAGTCCTAAGTGGAGTCACCAAGCTGGTTAGGTGCCTCGATCTCGCCCTCCGGATCTTTATGATCTAGCAGCACGCGTCTCGGGTTTTGGGGGAACCCAGCACTTTGAGATCGCTCTCGAGAACCTCTCTTAGGAGTGAGGGTCAGTATACCAATCGATGAGAGAGGAATTTAAGGTGGGTTCGTGACTTACTCGGGCTGGCTTGCATGGGCACCCTCCTAGATCACGACGAATGCCCCCCAGTCGTAAAACTAGTTCGAAATCGCCTCCCTTGGCCTATACTCTCCAGTTTCTATAATCACACACACATGGTTAATTTACAAGACAAGTGGGTCAAGTGATTCGTCCTTGTCTTTGGGCGAATGCACATAGTCATACACACTCAAAAGAAGAAATAGGGGAAGGGAAAAGATGAAAGAAGAAGAAAGAGATAAAATAAAAGAATGGGTAAGATAAGGATTTGACTAGGTGCCTGAACTAACACAATAGCTAGACCGGCAAGTGATTGACCTGTCGTAGTAGCCAGATGAGCATAGTAACTAGACCGGCACAATGACAATACTACTAGATGACAGAATGATCATCAAGCAGCCTGAACAGATGGCTAGCTTATCATGGCAATAACGCATGCCTGATAACAAAAACCGGCACAGCGATAGTACTACTAGACAATGAGACTATCATGACAGTGCTTGACTTAGCCTCCCTTGATCGAATGAGAGAGAAAGAAGAGAAGAGAGAAAAGAAAGAGAGAGGGAAAGGCATGCACAGTACTACTGATGTCTTGCATGTGAGAAAAAGAAAGGAAAGAGAGGGAGGAAAGGAAGAAGAAAGGAACAGTAAGAAAGAAGAGGAAAGGGGGAAGAAGAAAGAAGAAAGGGGAAGAAAAGATAAAGGGGAACATAGGCAGCAATGAACTTCCATCATTCATGACAGAGGAATGAGAACAGAGAGAGGACATGGATGGTGATGAGCGTCTGCCATCCATGACGAAGGAGAGAAGGGCGAGAGAACATAGACGGCGATGAGTATCCATCGTCTATGACAGAGAAGTGAAGAGAGAGAAAGCATGGACAACGATTAGCTTCCGCCGTCCATGACAGAGGAATCAAAAGAGAGAGAAGACATGAACTAAGATGAGCTTCCGTTGTTCTTGATAGAGAAGAGAAGAGAGAGAAAACATGGACAGCGATGAGCTTTCACCGTCCATGATAGAGGAATCAGAAGAGAGAGAAGACATGGACAGCGACGAGCTTCTGTCGTCCATGACAGAGAAGTGAAGAGAAACAAAACATGAACGGTGATGAACTTCTGCCGTCCATGACAGAGGAGAGAAGAGGAAAGAGAAAACACACACGGTGATGAGCTTTCACCATCCATGACACAAGAATTAGAAGAGAGAGAAAATATGGATGGCGATGAGCTTCTGCCGTTGATGACACTGGGGAATAAGAAAGAGAAATTATGGACGGCGATGAGCTTCCGCTGTCTATGACACAAGAATTAGAGGAGAGAGAAAACATGGACGACGATGAGCTTCCACCATTCATGACACAGGGGAATAAGATGAACTTTGACAGAGGCCCATCCTACCACTTGGATTAACTCCCGGGTCACTGTTTAAGTCCTAAAAACAAGAATACATCATGCCAGGTGATAGGCTCTGCCATGCATGAACAAAGTGAGGAAAGAGAGAGAATAAGGAGAGAGAAAGAAAGTTAAGAAGAAAGAAAGGAAAGACAGAAGAGAGAGAAGGAAAGTGGATAAAGAAGATCAAAGAAGAAAAAGAAAAGAGAGATATAGACGAGAGGAGGAAGAAAGAGAGAGATAGAGATGAAGAGAGAGAAAGAGATAAATGAGAGGAGGAGAGAGAAAGAGAGAGATGAGAGGAGGAGAGAGAAAGAGGTATGAGAAGAGAAGAGAGAAAGAGAGATGAGAGGAGAAGAGAGAGAAAAATGAGAGGAGGAGAGAAAAATGAGAGGAGAGAAAAAAGAAAGAGATGAGAGGACGAGAGAGAAAATTACCTTTACTAAATGGTACTAGATCTTTTCTTCTCTCTCCTCTCTCTCTCTCCAAGATGTACTCACAATTTGAATGTGAAAACTCAAATTTTATTGATGAGTATTGAAAAATCAAAGGTCTTATAACAATTGTGTTTAGCATGTACTTATAGAATTGGGCTCAAACATGGGTGTACGCCAAAAAACTCTTAAATTGATGAAAATTACAATTTTATTGAATTAAAATAAATTCTAAAAATGGGTGCAAAAGGATTGTTTTGCCCCTGCCCTACAATGTAGAAAATTCCAAAACAATCCCTACTGCTACCCTATAACTTGTGTGATCTTCCATGGAAGATTCGGGGTAACTCTGACGTCTGTTTGGCCGACAGATGATTGCTTTCTTATCGGGCTCGGCATGACGATCGATTTGATACCAACTTTGAGCCGTGGATCGCGTTTTTAGGCCTCAACCATGCGACTCAAAATTTGCATAGACCTTTAAAACTTTTGCTTGATAGTGTGCTTGTTTCTTAATGTTTTTTCTTTGATTTCTTAGTTGAATCACATTGAGCATGCCATCACAATTGCATGGCAACAAATGCAGCTCGATTTCATGTCCAGACGAAGATTTGTCGTCTTAGGATTTTGGGCGTAATTTAGAAATCCGAAGGCCAGAATCTACAGCAAATTTGACAAGTTCATGTACTGAATCCAAGTGTTCACAGTACGTGACGTTCGGACCAGGCATAGCCTCAGACCTTAGGCACATAATGCAGTTGGTTTCGCGTCGATCGGGTATGCGAGAGTCGTGATATAGCAACTCAAGTGAGGCGTACTGCTGTTGAATTTTCTGCAACTATCTTCATGAATCACCAACTTCTCTCTATTTTTTATCCCTACTCGGGTATCGTCACGGGTCGTGCCACTTATCAAAACGCTCGTCTTGACAAAACAAACACGCTTACCAAATTTGAGAGCGATCGGACTTAGAGAGAGTGAGATACGAGTCTTTGAAGTTACTGCTTGGGACTGTGCACACCAGCCTCCTTTAATGGAGATTGGTGCAAGGAGGCCACACGGGAATAGCATGCGGCCTACCCCTTTTTAATGTTTTACCCATAAAGTTTTCTTGGAATGTCCGATTAAGCTGAAACTTGACCCATAAGGGTTTTTTACCATATTGGATCCAATAGCAGTGGTCTCATAGTTGTTTGATGCACCAAAAATATAGTTCTAGTTACGAGGTCCATTTCAGGGTGATAGAGGTTGATTTATCCGAAATTATTTCTTCGTTTGCACTACCTTAGACATGTCGGATTGAGACGAAACTTGGCAGATGGCCTTTTGGAGTGATTAAGAAGATTCTGACCCATTTTAGGGTAATTCAGAGACTATCGAGAATTCCATTGTATGTCAAGGCTTTATTGACTGGATTCTCTTTTATTTCGCATTGGGACTCAAGGTGCTGAAAAATGTTTTCAAACATTGTCGCGTCATGATCATGGCCCATGAGTCCCGTCTATGATGCAAAAAGGGTATCAAAGCGATCATCTTCCTAAGCCAATCATGAAAAGAATAATATTTTGGTAGGATGAAGACCAGAAGAACCTTGAACGTATCTCGAAAGATCGTGAAGATTGCATGGCCATTACAGGGACTGATTTAGAGTTTCACATATTGTTGGTGCAGGGAAAAAATCATCATTTTGTCCTTATTTTTTTAATTTTCTTTAATTCATTTAATTGTTAATTTTCATCAATTAGGTTATAAATTAATCATCCACCCATGTTTAGGCCCCACTTTTATAAAAGAACGTACTCTCTACATGTAAAGGACCTTTTTTTCACTAATTAAAAATTCCCTTTTGCATGAGTTTTGGGTCATGGCTTAGAGAGAGAGGAGAGAGAAAATCTGGATGGATACCCCTAAGCTTTAAAGGTAACTTTCTCTCGCCTCTTATTTCTCTCTCTTCTCCTCTCTCTTCTTTTTCTCTTCTTTCTCTCTTCTCCTCTCTCTTTTTTCTCACTTCTTTCTCTCTCTTCTTTCTCTCTATTCTTCTTTCCCTTTTCTCTCTCTTCTTCTTTCCTTTCTCTTTTCTTCTTTCCCTTTTCTCTCTCTTCTCCTTTCCTTTCTCTCTGTTCTTTTCTTTCTCTTCCTTCTTCTTTCCTTTCTCTCTCTTCTTCTATCCTTCTCCCTCTCTTTCCTTTTCTATCTCTGTTTCTTTCTCATGCTTCCCTCTATCCATCAGGCACAATAGAACATGTTATCGAGCATGACGTTTCTCTCTCTTCTCTTTATGTCTGTTGCACACGACAGTGCACGACCTTCTCTCTCTTCTCTCTTCTC
>NW_006494719.1:198488-213652 GCF_000471905.2 Amborella trichopoda
AGCTGCAAGCAGCAGGAGGCAAAAGCAGGCAAAAGAAAAAGTAAAGGCAAAGGCAAAGGCAAAACCTTTTGAAAATAGTGATGGTCCCCAAGGACCATCATACTCAAACAGAACATCACCTATTTAAAAGCATATTTTCTTCCTTTTTTTTTTTTTTTTTTTTGAAATTTTAGGATTGTTACACACCTACTATGCAGAAGGAATCCCTGATAGATTTGAAGCTTCAACGCCCGACACCATCGCGTTGCTGCTCGACTCCCACAGTCAGGTACTATCACTCCACACAAATGAAAGTAAATGGAATGATCTATAAGCCTAGTAAGTAGATCACTTCCCTTGTATTCCTGCCTACATGCATATACATAATAATCATGCCCTATGGTTCATCAGATGTCGTACTGATATGACATAGTGGAGTTGAGCATTTGAATATAAACACTAGTAGTATAAAGAGAACTATGTCCAAATACCAGAGCGTCGAATATTTCCTAAGATAGAAATTACATCGATACTTATCACTGTTCCAGTCAGACACTTATATAGAATACTTAATTCAAATAGGCAGAAAACAGAATTGTTTACTTCCGAAGTAGAAGCCACATCCATTAGGCTAAGCCAATCCTATAACTTGGGAATTTTACCCTCATTCAGGGGGGAGGACAATGACAAATGGAGGTCCCATTTCGTAATGTCCTTACTCACACACACAATCCCTAGCACGCTTTTGCGTTTTCAATAGCCTACGGCCTTGCAAGACACGACTCTCTCCATACGCCTTCAGGAGGGAGGGCGTTACACTACCATTGAAGGGCCCAATGCATAGTGCCCATGAAAATTTGGGGGTCGCGACCCTCCTTGTTATTCACAGTCAGTCCTCGACTCCACTCCTATCATATGAGTCAAGGTACAGTATACCCAACTACCAATGGGAGACCCATTACGTAGTGGTCCTATCACAGATATTAGTTTTCAGTATAGCAGAACCAGAAATCCAACTACCAATGGAGGGCCCATTGCGTAGCGGTCAGGGCAAATATAATAGTCTTAATATAACATAATCAGAGTAGTCACTACCAATGGAGGACCCATTACGTAGTGGTCGTGGCATATTTAATAGTCTTAATATAACAAAATCAGAGTAGCCACTACCAATGGAGGACCCATTGCGTAGCGTTCGTGGCACATAAAACAGTCTTAATATAATAGAATCAAGTATATTAATCAGTTCCACTGTATCATAGTATCATATTTTCAATATCGTAGTATCATATTTTTCAGTATCACAGTGTCATATTTTTCTGCAATTTCAAACAGTGACGTCCAGCAATAAACATGGCCATAATGCTCGATCCATTTAGAATTCAGAAATGGTTCCAATATCAATTTTTCACTAGACACATGTATCTTTCAAATTGACTTGGTTTGAAAGCGTTTGGACCTCGTTTGATTCTTTAAAATCTCATTAGAAATAAGGCATCCCATCTGAAAACTGCTTTGCAGTTGAGATAGTGCCATGTCCCACTTAGCACCATTATAACTTTCAATCAATAAAACATTTTAAAATTCTGCCTAAACTAAAATTCAATTAAAAACATGTATCTTTCAAAACAGGGAAGTTTTAGAACATTCGCACTCCATAAGGTCATTCAAACATTCATGACAACCCAAGTAATGGTTTTGAATTTTAGGAAATCTGTTCACAGTGACATATCTCCGTAAATAATTGTATAACTCTCAATTTAGGAAGAAATTTGGAATGTGTTCAATATATTATTTTAAGAATACTCATAAGTCTTTCAAATGGGAGTAGTTTAGAAGAAAACAGACTCCATTTAGTCAATCAAAATTTGTGACAATAGAGACATTAGTTCTGCACTTTCACTAAATTTGTCACCAGCGACCTACTTGTACATTTTGAAATATAACTCTTCAAGCATAAATAATTTGAGCAAGATTCAAACATAAACATGTTAGTAGACACAGATATCTTTCCAATGACAGAGGTTTGAGGTCAATTGGATCTCATTTGTTAGGTCAAAAGTAGGTTACAAAAACATAGAACCTTCCTGGAAATTACAGCACAGTCACATCATCACTCAACATGACAATCAATTAGCTTCTAATTATGCTAATTCTTAACATAAACCTTTCTCATTTTCCATTAGATACACAAAAACACATAATCATAGAATTTCCATGAAAAATAAGAAATATTTGATACTTATTTTGGCCATGCAAAGGGAAGCTAAATTGTTGGAATTTATTGTACAACAGTGTGCTTATGCATCCATTAATCATACCAATACTTATGCAAATTATCATGCTTGATTCATGTCCAATCCATGCTTAAGGACCTACAAGGTAGATGATCCACTTACCTTAAGTGCACAGTGTTTCCAAATCTTCTCCCATAGTCTCCTCCTTTAAGCTTCTAACAAGGCTCTTCAATGGTGAACAATGGCTAGCAAAAGGGCTCAAGCTTCTAACAAGGCTCTTCACGCGTGGCACTGCTCTTTCTCTCTCTTCATGTGTGGCGCTCCCCTTTCACTTCACAGATGGAGTTGCCCCTCTCACTTCACAAGCAGCATTACCCTCTCTTTCATGCTCATACCGCCATGTGTGTTTCCATGGCTGGGAAAACATTGGTCCTTATAGCACGTCCTGACCGCATGATGATAAATTGATTCACACAATAGTCCAGCTGTATGACCCTAAACTATAGTGCACGTCTTGGCCGCATGAAGATAAACTGCTTCGCACAACGGTCTAGTTGCATGACCCTAAACTGTAGCGCATGTCCTAGTCGCATGACAATAAACTGCTTCGCACCACAGTCTAGCTGTATGACCATAAATTGTAGTGCATGTTCTGACCGCATGATGATAAACTGCTTCGTACACTAGTCCAGTTGTATGAACCTAAACTATAGTGAACGTCTTGACCGCATGATGATAAACTACTTTCCTCAATAGTCCAATTGCATGACCCTAAACTATAGCACATGTCATGATGTTAAACTCTTCGCACAACGGTCCAATTGCACGACCCAAAACTGTAGCGCACGTCCTGGCCGCATGCCGTTAAACTGCCTAGCCCTGGTCCCGGTGGCATGGCCTTAAACATGCCTCCATACACATCCACACCATTTCCACTACCTCCCAGTGAGCATCCCTGCTCCCCCTTATAAACATGCCATATTCCTCAGTGAGTCATACCCACGCTCACGAAACCACGATAAGCCATTCCACCATCCATGCTTATTGTCACCATTAGCTATCTTTCGTACAGCATCTATCATCCATATACGGTCTCGTGCCATCTCCCCAAAGTGAGTCACCATACTCATTTCATGGCCTCCACAAACTATCATCCATCATCATTACAGTCCAAGTTATATGACCTTAAACTGTAGTGCACATCCTGGCTGCCTAACGTTAAACTGCTTCGCCTAGGTCCCAGAGGCATGACCTTAAACATGCCCCCACAAAAAATGGGCATGGTGTAAACCTGAAAAGGGGAACGCCATGAGTAAAAATGACGGACTGGCATGATCACGAAACCATGAGTAACAGTGTTCCGTAAAATAAAAATCGGGCACGGTGAAAACCTGCAAAGGGCACTGTGAGTAAAAATGGAAAAAGGCAGACATGATCATCAAGTCATGGGCAAAAGAGCCTAATAAAAAGGAGGTTGGTGAAAACCATCTCTACGACACCGCTTCCCCCTATCCAAGTGAAAATCTGTTAGGGCACTCGGATCAATAAGCAGGTTGATGCAGTGCTCGCTTCTTCCACCAGCATTTCAAGAAAATTCCTCGATAGCAGAATAACTTGTTATTGGGACCCAAAAACAAGATCATTCACAGACAAGAAACTATCAAACTAAGACAAGCAAACCTGGTGAGGCTGCAAACACCGCCGCTCATATGTCCAACGGGGTGTAGAGATTAAAAGCTTCCCTCCAGAACCCTCACCGGTAAGAAACTGTAAAATCAGGTCAATACCTGCGCACATTAACCAGGGTAGAGCCCTTTCAAGGCCGCGTCGCCAAAATCCCTCCCTGGCTGGACCAGACATTCAAGTTAGCCAACAAAAAGCCCCCAACTGGACTCAAAAGGATGGGGCCTCCAGAGGTACCCTGCTTGTTAAAGAAAACCTGGTGGAGCAGCAAACAATGCCGCAAAACATTTCGATAAGGGTGAAGACTTTAAAAGCATCTTGTAACTCCAATAGGGTGTAGACTCTAAAATCATCCCTTAAATGTCTCTTCTCCCCCCGAAAGTCTCCAAGTCTGGGTCAACAAGCCCTTAAACAAGGCCCCCAGCCATTTGAGCACCCTGGTCACCCCTTTAGGAAGCAACTTTTCTCGAGTGTCCCTTTGACGTTCGTGAGATCTGGTGGCTAGGAAGAAAACTAAAGTCGAAAGAACAATTTTGTTTCCGAATGTTATACTTCTTGCTTCTCTTGAAGCATAACATTCAGTGGGGCAAGGTGTTTGAGGTCAGTTCTACCACTTTTATCCCCGGTACGAATAAAGAGAGAGCAGTTCATGACTTAGGTCTGCAGGTACCAAAAGGCTTGTGGACTACGAAAGCCGCGTAGGTCAATAAGCCCTAATCCAGAAGTGAAAATTTTGATAGTCTCATAATGTCCTAAGAAGGTTCAAGATCATGCCTAGGGGTCTCCTAAGAACACTTGTCAAGCTTCGTCGCAATCTGACAAGTCTCAAGTAGTGCAGACGACAAGACAGTTTCTAAAATTCTACCTCAAGCATGCTGAAAATGGACTCTGAACTACAACATCATTATCGGAGCACCAAATGTCTCTAAACCATCGTCATTGGATTTAGAACGTTCAAAAAACCCCAGGTATCAATTTTCGACACATTCAAATGCTTATGGAGAAAGTTATGGCCACATTACCTAAAATGCGTAGGTCATATATTATTACGATGCACCCTCGGTGAACCAGTTTCTATTAATGGAAACTGCGGTTCTTAATTTTGAGGGGCAAACTTCACATGGTCGTATCTTTCTCATCCCCGGTCGGATCGAACTCAAATTTTGCGAGCATGTTCGTCTCATCGACTTGGTCGATTTGATATACGGTACACATGATGGTACAGTATGAGTCGAGAGAAATCAAAGAGAGAAGTTTGCCGAAAACTTCCAAAAGTAGTAGGAAATAATCAGAAACATGTCTCCTCGATCAAACGGTCATATCACGATGCTCACATGTTGGATCGACTTCAAACCAAACCCATTACGAGCACAAGGTCAGAGGCTTCATCTGAGCCAAACCTTGCACGTGATGGACCGTTAGATTTGATGCATGATGATTCTGAAGTTTCTACAATTTCTAGCCATCGAAATCCAAACTCTGACCAAAGTTTTTCAATTTGGAAAATGGTCGTTCGAACAACAAATCGAGCCTTTCTTTTTATAGAACAGTCATGGCAACATGTTATGATGAACAAACTAGCAAAAAATATTGAGAAACAGGCTTAATCCTAAATCTAAGAAAGCACGTTTGCTCATGTTTTTGTCGCATCATGATCATGGCCCGAGAGTCCAATCCATGGCACGAAAAGGGTATCAAAACAATCGTCTTCTCGAGCCGATCAAGAAAAGAATAATCTTTTGCTCGGATGAAAATCAGAAGGACCCCGAACGGATCTCGGAAGATCGTGAACATTGCATGGCCATTACGGGGACTGATTTGAAATTTCACATATTGTTGGTGCAAGGGCAAAATCATAATTTTTTCCCTATTTTCTTAATTTTCATTAATTCATTTAATTGTTAATTTTCATAAATTAAGTTTGAAATTGATCATTCACCCATGTTTGGGCCCCACTTCTATATAAGGACATACTCTCTACATGTAAAGGACCATTTTTTCATCAATTAAAAATTCCCTTTTGCTTGAGTTTTGAGTCACGGCTTGAAGAGAGAGAGGAGAGAGAAAATCTGAACGGGTACCCCTAAGCCTCAAAAGTAACTTTCTCTCCTCTCTTCTTTCTCTCTCTTCACCTCTCTCTTCTTATTCTCTCTCCTCTCTCTTCTTTCTCTCTTCTTTTTCTCTCTTCTTTTTCTCTCTTCTTCTCTCTCTTCTTTCTCTCTTCTTTCTCTCTCTTCTTCTTTCCATTTTCTCTCTCTTCTTCTTTCCTTTCTCTCGTTTCTTCTTTCCCTTTTCTCTCTCTTCTTCTTTCCTTTCTCTCTCTTCTTACCTTTTTCTCTCTTCTTCTTTCCTTTCTCTCTTCTTCTTTCTTTCTCTCTGTTCTTCTTTCCTTCTCTTTCTCTCTTTCCTTTTCTCTCTATGTTTCTTTCTTTTCTCATGCCTCCCCCTGTCCGTCAAGCACGACAGCACATGCTGTCGTGCATAAAGTTTCTCTCTCTTCTCTCTCTGTCTGTCATGTGTGGTAGTGCACATTACCTAGTGCGACCTTCTCTCTCTTCTCTCTTCTCTCTTCTCTCAGTCTCGCACGATAGTAAATATTACCGAGCGTGACCTTCTCTCTCTTCTGTCTTCTCTCTTCTCTCAGTCTCGTATGGTAATGAACACTATCAAGCATGACCTTCTCTTTCTTCTCTCTTCTCCCTTCTCTATCCTGCACAGTAATACACACTATCTAGCTTGACCTTCTCTCTCTTTTCTTTGCCTCACATGGCAGTGCATGCTGTTGAGCACGACCTTCTCTCTTTTCTATCTCTTCTCCCTACCTCACATTGCAGTGCACGCTGTCTAGCGCGACCTTCTCCCTCTTCTCCCTTCTCTCTCCTTTATGTCTCGCACAATAGTGAGCATTACCGAGCAGGACCCTTCTTCTCTTCTCCTTTTTGTCCGCACGACAGCACACAATGTCATGCGTGACACTTCTTTCTCTCTCTTTCTTTTCTGTCTTGTATGACAGTGCATACTACCGAGCACGACCTCTTTCTCTTTTCTCCCCTCTCTCTTCTTTGCTTGCTTAACTAGAGGGTAGGCTAAGCCTTATGCTGCCATGTCAATCTTGTCGTTGAGCAGTTTAGTCATCGTGCCGGTCAAGTTACTAAGCCTGTCAAGCTGCAGCGTCAGACCAGCCGCCGCACCAGGCCAGCCACCATGCTGATCTTGTCGTTGAGCAGTTTAGCTGTCGTGCCGGTCAAGTTACCAAGCCCGTCTAGCTGCCACACCAGACTAGCTGTTGTGTTAGACCAGCTGTTGTGCCGGTCTTATCGTCGAGCAGTTTAGCCGTCGTGCCGGTCAAGTCATGAAACCCGTCAAGCTGTCGCGCCAAACCAACCGTCTAACCAATCTCGCCATTGTGTCGGCCTAGCCGCTCAATCAAACTTTTTCTCTCTCTTTAACTTCTCTTCTTTCTTTCCTTCTCTTCTCTCTCTTTCACTTCTCTTCTTTCTTTCCTTCTCTTCTCTTCTTCTTTTGTTTTTTTTTTTCATCTTTTCTCTCTTTAGGAAGGTTTAGTGGGTGCACACCCTATCTCCTTCGTCTCTCTTTTTCTCTTTCTATCTCCTTCTCTTTCTTTCTCTTTTTTTTAATGTCTTTTCTCCATCTGACTCCTTTTCTCTTTCCCTTTACCGTAAAATATGTACTAAGAGTCCCTTATCAAGGAGACGCCATAAGGCTGTCGAATTGACACGGACTCAATCATGTTATTTTTTTTTCCATTGAGTACACACGCCCGTGTGCGCTCACCTTATGACAAGGTGGGATCCTCAAACCCACTGGTTTGTATTATAATGTGTGTGTTGTGTGTGTATTTGCAAGGAGGAAGAAAAGAGGCCAAGAAAGACGATTTCGAACCAGGCCACAGGCCAGGGGGCATTCTACGTGATTTAAGAGGGCACCCATGTGAGTTAGCCCGAGCATGTCACTGACCCACGTGAGGTAAGTCCCACCTCACGAACTCAATCCTCTCTTACCGGTTGGTATTCTTGCCCACGTTCTCCTTTACACGGTTCACGAGAAAGCGGTCTCAGGTCCCGGGTCCATCTCGACCCCAGAGCCACGCCACCAGGTCATCTTGACCTGAGGGTGAGATCGAGGCATCTAACTAGTGCCATCACACACTAGCTCGTATATGCCTCATCACTCTTTAGCTCTCGTCTGCACCTATTACACCCTAGTCCTTACCTGACCTTAGCATATCATATCTCCCATTCGTGCTTACATCCACCTTCACCCTTACACACCCCTACATGACCCTAACATATCTTAACCCACGTCCGTGCCTATCAAACCCTAAACCCTTACATGCCCCAATACCTTTGTTGACCTCCTAACCACCCTTATACCCTTGCTAACCTCTACCCGTTGCTACACCCCATAACCTCTATTTGCCCCTGCCTTCACATTGCCTCTAATTGCCCCTTATCCCTTACACTTGCACCCACATTTTTACATTCTCTTCTCTCTAAACCATACTCCTTTAGCCAATCATTTATTTCTTTATTTTATTTCGTCATCTTTCTATTTCTCTCTCTTTGCTAGTTGCTTTCTTTTACTACCTAAACACTCGACTTGGGGTCATTCTAGGATAGTGTTTTAGGGTTCTAATCCTGGGATTGCTACTCTAACCACATTCCCCTACAGTGAATTTGGGTCATAAGAATGTTGATTGTCTTACACTCAGGTCGGGGTCATCCTGAGTCACCCTTTCACTACTCTAACCACTAAGTCACGAAGTGCTTGGATTGTGAGAAGCTTCCTTCCTCTTTACTCTCTTCTCTCAGTTGACCACTTTTAGGGGACTCTTCGGTTTAGTGACATAGTTATAGGCTCATTATTGTTACTCCATTTTTCGAACCCTTCAGGTACCAAGGCTTTCAACCTAAAGCTTCCCTCGTCTCCGGTAATACCTCTTGTGAGAGGTTACACTGGAAGGCGGCCCAATTCCCTTTGGGTCGTCTCGTCACTTCTTTCTTCTACCTCGTATTTCTTTTAAACCCCCATTTACCCATTCCTATCTTTCTCTTTCTTCTCTCTCTTCTTTAAGTCATTCAACCTACAAATTAGAGTAACTTACACATTAAGAGGTACATCAGAGAGAAGTATATCCCATTCAGATTCCATTCACAGGCCATATCCAAACTGTGTTGTTGAATAGTAAGAGGGCTGTCATGTATTGAACTAAGAGGGCAATAGCTCGAGCTTATCTCACGAACTCACAACCGCGGTGAGGTAGGTGTTTGAATCCATCTCCTGTAGCGCATTAAAATCCTCTCATAATTTGACATAATTATCCGCAAGTGACGCACGAGGGGCACACGCGCTCGTGCTGGTCAAGTGGTTGCTCGAGAGGGGGTCAACCATAGAGTACAATGATTAACTCTGTGACTGGAGAAAACGTTTCATGGTAGTAAAGACATTTTTTTATTATAATATTTGGCCACCAATCGAGTCTTGTAACACTCAATTGAGACATCAAAACGGAATTTCTTTGTATACCTATTTACATTCGATGGCTTCTAGTAAGGTGGCAAGTGACTAAGGGACCAAGTCTCGCTTAGCTAGAGGGCCTGGAATTCATTCATCATTTCTTCACATCATTTGGGATCGAGCACAACTTGTGAAAATGAGGTGGGTTCGGCTATAAAAGATACATATAAGACAAATTTTGGTGAGAAGTAGACAAATTTTTATATGAAATAAAATTGGAAAAGGGGTGACGAGTATCGTTTTTTGAACCTATCATAGAAGGTGGCATGAAGTAATATGGCAGCATGGCCTATGAATAGTAGGAATCATGAAGTTAAGAAGGTTGTTGATGAATTCGCTGGGGCCGACAAGGAACTAACATAAGGATCAGAGGAAGGCTGGTTAGTATCCATGTGGAAGGTAGGTATATGGTGGGGAGTAAGTGACTGTTGAAGACATTTTTTAGCACCTTGGTCCTTGATGCAAAATAAAGAGGAAGCCGATCAATAAAGCCTGAATTACAGTCTAATTCTCGACAGCCTTGGAATTGCCCCAAATTATGTCAGAATGTTCTCAAGCACTTCAAAATACCATCTTCCAAGTTTCATTGTAATCCGACATGTCTAAGGCAGTGCAGACAAAGAAACAATTTTAGAAAAATCAGTCTCTAGCACCCTAAAACGGCCTCCGTAACTAAATCTCTATTTTTGATACATCAAATTGTTGTGGGACCACCGTCATTGGATCTGGCACGGTCGAAAACCCCTTTGGGTCAAGTTTCGGCTCAATCAGACACTTCAGGACAAAGTTATGGGTAAAAGACTAAAAAGGGGCAAGTCGCACACTATTCCCATGTGCCCTCTCTGCACCAAATCACGGTCTCGAGTATTGACTTTTGAGGGGCCATATCTCATTCGTCTCGAGTCAGATCGCTGTCAAATTTTGTGAGCATGTTCGTCTCGTCGAAACGAGCATTTCGATATGTGGCACGACCCATGACAACACCCGGACAAGGAGCAAAGCTAGAGAGAAGTAGTAAATCTGTGAAGAAAGTTGCAAGAAAATCAGCAGCGACACTCCTCCATCGAGCAGCCAAATCAAAGTGCTCGCGCATCGGATTGATGCAAGACCAGTTCCATCATATGCGTAAGGTTTAAGGATATCTCTGGTCTGAACTCCGTACATGATGAACAATCATATTTTGCACACAAAGCCAATAAAGTGACTGTAAACTTTGACGCCAGAATTTCAGCTTTTGACTATAACCCAAAAGTTACAAAATCTTCGTCCGAGCCTGAAATCGAGCTGTGTTTGTTGCAACGCGATCGTTACAGCATGCTTAGTGTGATCCTGCAAAGAAATCATGAAGAAACATCAAGGAACGAAGACACTATCGATCTGAAGATTTCAAGATTCATCCAAATTTCAATTCATCAGATCGGAGCTTAAAAACATGATTCATGGCTCGAAGTTGGTATCAAATCGATCGCCATATCGAGCCTTATAAGAAAACAATCATCTTTTTGACAAACGGGTGTCAGAGTATCCCCGGATCATCCACGGAAGATCACGTGTGTTCTAGGGCGGTAGTAGGGGCTGTTTTGATATATCATGAATTGTTAGGCAGGGGCAAAATAGTAATTTTGTACCTTTTTTATAATTTATTTTAATTCAATTAAATTGTAATGATCAATTGAGATAGTTTTTGGGCATCCGCCCATGTTTGGGCCCAATTTTATAAATACATGCTAAACCTAATTGTAAAGGGTTCTTCCCTTATTCCCCCTCAGGCATTCAATTGATCAATAAAGTTCATGTTTCTTCTTTGAATTTGTGAGTGCGTCTTGGAGAGAGAGAGAGGAGAGAGAAGAAAAGGGCTGGTATCTTTCGGTAAGGTAATTTTTCTTTCCTCTCGTGTCTATCTCTTTCTCTCTCCTCCTCTCGTCTCTATCTCTTTCTCTCTCTTTTTTGTTTTTTTGCTCTATTGCTTCCTTTCTCTTATTTTTCTTCTTCTTTTCTCGGCTTTTCTCTCTTTTTCTCAGTGAACACGCACGGTTGTGGCAGAGCCGTGCATGTCATCTTCTTCCTTCTCTTTCTCAAACCCACACAGTGATGGCAACACTGTGTGTATCCCATTCTCTCATTTTCTTCTTCTTCTCTTTCTTCTTCTTCTTCATCTCTCTCTAACTGAATGTGCATGGAGATGGCAACGCCATGCAAGAACCTCTCTCTCTATTTTATTTTCTATATCTCACATACACGGCGATGGCAATGCCGTGTGCATTTTCTTCTCTCTCTTCTTCTTCTTCCTCTTCTCCTTCTTTCTTTATTCTCTCTTTGCTCTATCTTTCTCTCTGTCTCTCTCCGTCTAAACATGCACAGTGATGGCAACGCTATGCATGAATCTCTCTTTCTGTTTTCTTCTCTCTAACACCCACAATGTTGGCAGCGCTGTGTGTACCTCTTTCCTCTTCTCTTTCCTTATTCTTCTTTTCTCTTTTCTAAGCTCTTTCTCTTTCTTTCCTTATTTCTTCTCCGTCTCTTTCCCAATTTCTTTCCTCACTTTCCTTTGCCCTCTCTTCTTTCCTTTCTTCTTTTTCTACTTTCCTTTCCTCTTCTTCTTTCTTAAAATCCTCTTTCCTCTTTCCTCTTCCCTGTCTTTCTTGCCTTCACTCTGATTTCTTTTCTCTCTCCCCTCCAATCATGCACGTCGATGCTCATCACCAGGTATGACGTTCTCAGCCTTCCTTTATCTTTTGGAAATATGCTTAGTGAGCCGGGCCTTAACTCAAGTGGGGGTCGAGCCTCTATCCAAATTCGCCTTTCTCATGTGGTGCACGGTGCTGCTCATCGCCGTGCATGACATTCATTTCACATTCTTGTCTCTGTCTCTATCATGGACGGCAGAAGTTCATCATCGTCCATGTTCCTTCTCTCTCATCTTATCTTTATCATGGATGGCGGAAGTCTATCACTATCCATCTACTTTCTCTCTCCTCTTTCACTGTCATGGACGGTGGAAGTCCATCGCTGTCCATGCTTTTCTCTCTCTTCTCTTTTCTCTTCTATTGTCTCTTGTTTTCTCTCTTCTTTCTCTCTCTTATTATCTCTCTTCTTTCTCTTTCTTCTTCTTCTCCCTCTATCATTTGATCAAGGGACAAGTCTAGCACTATCACGGTAGCCTCGTCGTCAAGCAGTATTGTTGCCATGCTGGTCTAAGTGCCCGTCTTGCTGCCATGTCGAACTACCCGTTGTGCCAGGCTGGTCGGTGTTGGTATTCTGTCGTTGAGTAGTATGATCGTTGTACCAGTCCACATTACCGTGCCCGTCATGCTACCACGTCAGGTCAATCATCATGCCAATCTAGCCACTTGTTAGGCTAGCCACCTGGTCAAACGTCTCTTTCTTTTCTTTTCTTCTCTCTTCTTCCTTCTTCCAACCCTCATCTCATCATTTCTTATCTTTTCTCCTTTGAATGTGCACGCTTGTGTACATTCACCTAAAGACAAGGTGGGGTCCCTCGGCCCATTTGTCTTGTAAAATTAACCATGTGTGCGTGATTGTAGAAATAGAAAAATACAGGCCAAGGGAGGCGATTCCGAACCAGTTGTAGAACTGGGGGGCTTTCTTCGTGATCTAAAAGGACACCCACGCTAACCAGCCCAAGTAAGTCCCGAACCCACCTTAAATTCCTCTCTCATTGGTTGGTATACCTGCTCTTGCTCTTGAGCAAGGTTCTCAAGAGAGCGATCTCAAAATCTCGGATTCCCCTGAAACACAAGACACATGCCACCAGATCATCCAGATCCGGAGGGCGAGATCGAGGCACCTAACCAGTGACGCATGGAAGATGTAGTCGGTGGGAATGGAAGGTAACTTGTTAGTAATTTGAGTAGCAGTGTAGGATGGTAAGCTATCAAGAAACAAGTAAAAGCAAAACAGAAGATGGTGGAGTAGGTGGGGTAGAGGAATCATCGGATTTGAAGGGGAAGACTATTTCAAAGCGGACTGCATTGCTACTAGTAAAAAAAATTGGTTCTGAAAATCAAACAAATGGTAGCCTTTTTGTTCATATGGATAGCCAACAAAGATACATTTATGGGCACGAGGGTCAAAGTTGTTGCAGTTGTATGCAAGAGTGGTTGCTTAACATAAGCAATTAAATACCCGCAATGTGAATAGGTTGGAGGCTTGTGAAAAAGTTGTTCAAAAATGGCTTTGTTGGATAATATAGGATTTGGGATATAGTTTATAAGATACGCAGAGGTTAATATGTAGTCACCCCCACAATTCCAGGCATCAAAACTATCCCACTTGATTGAGAGAGTAGCACTTGGAATATCATAAGCATGAAAATAATAGAGATCACTATATTGTTTAGCTACTGCAATCGTTATCTTCTTGAACTAGTCTTGAAAAATACAATAATCATGAGAAAATGTAACTAAGCAAGGTTGAGAGGAAGTGAGTTTGCTAAAAGATACAAGGTTAAAGGAAAATGAAGGAACACATAAAACATGATGGAGATATATATGTGGGCTTGTAGACATCCTCTAGAAACTTTGGCTAAGTGAATTCCTAAAAACTCTTATTTTGAACCCGAATGACTACACAAATCCTAGTAGGACCCCTTGAGAATAAACGCTTTATTGAGAGTCAACGAATTAAAGTCAATCCTAACCTCTACAAAACTTGAGAGAGAGAAAGAGCATAAAAAAACCACATAAGTGAGTCTTCCCAATAGTATGGATGCTCAACCCCAAAATTTTGACAAAAGTGATGAGAGAAATTTTGCTAAAAAGAAAGCTATGGGGATCGCCAATGGTGCTCTGATACCATGTGAAATAAGAAAAGCTTGTGTGTTTTTCATTACAAATGGATGTATATAGAGGTTTATATGGTGGTAATCCCAACATCACAGGGATATATATAACTTCTGACTTGGTATACAACAACTCAACAAGATAAAAGATATAAATGACTTTTTTTGACTTGGTGTATATTTACCAAAATCCCTTTCATCTCTAGATGATGCATGCAACAACATACACTAGTGTAGTTCCTTTGCACCCACAGAGCTATAAATGCATTAGTAAGAGCACACATATTTTGCTTCTATAGGAGCATGTTCATCTGCTCCCTGACGTAGAAACTTACTTGGGGGGATTCTTTTAATCTAAAATTTTGGGAACTACTTAAAAATCACTAAATGATTATTTTAAAAATAGAGAACTTGAATTTTATGTTTTTTAACAATTAGATCATGTCCTCAATAAGTTGGATGGTTGTGAATCAATCTTGAGATATTAGTTTTCTCAAGTGCATAGTGAGAATGATTTGTAATTTTTTGTTTTTGTTTTGAGGTTACGCTATAGTTGAAGATGTCAAATCCCTAAAATTTATGATCCCAAAATCACCCCTAGATTGAGTTTTACCCCAGGGAGTAAATGGACAGTATTGCTCCCATGGGAGTATGAAAATCTTTTGGCAATAAGTACAAGAAAAATAACCATATGGTTCAGCGGTAGCAAACTGTACACTTGACCCGTGGCCAAAACAATATGTCAAGGGAACTTGTCTTTAAAACGTTACAAATCATTTTTTAGCTATCTCTAATATTAACATAAAATAAATTGATTTCTAGGCCAAAAAATGCTACTGTTGATCTCCAACTTCAATACTGACTTTAATGTCTATTTGATGGACCGAGCACAAGATCTAGGATTTTAAGGTCTCTCTCTCTCTCTC
>NW_006494719.1:213672-233576 GCF_000471905.2 Amborella trichopoda
ACTACTACTACTACTACTACGTACGTACTACTACTACTACTACTACTACTACTACTACTACTACTACTACTACTACTACTACTACTCTCTCTACTCTACTCTCTCTCTCTCTCTCTCTCTCTCTCTCTCTCTCTCTCTCTCTCTCTCTCTCTCTCTCTCTCTCTCTCTCTCTCTCTCTCTCTCTCTCTCTCTCTCACAATCAAGCAAGAGCATGCTACATACGTAAGAATCCAGGAAAGTGGCTTGAAGCAAAAGAAATTCTACAAGCATGAGGTGCATCATTATTCAATCAAGTGTTTGATGGTGATGCAGGAGGAGCAGGCCCCACCATTTAGCGTGATGTTGTGTTTGTTTCAGGTCCCCTCTCTTAATCACCTCCAACCAGTGATTGGACGGTAATGGCGATCAATTTCCTATGGTCATGAGAGGCATAGTTCATCTTTCTCAATTAAGAAACTTCAAACTTCAATTAAATTCGAGGAGCAAATTGGGAAACTTGAGATCTCAAATGAAATCGAAAAACTCTTTCATTTTTGAAAATCAATGCAGAAGGAAAAAGTTTATATAAAGTATCAACTTTACACGATAAAAGTAAGGTGCATCCTAAAATCCACTTGAAAAGGTTGTTCCGACGTCAAAAAACCCTATAATTGATCATCTCTACCACAAGATGCATGGAGATAGAAAAAAAAAATATTTAGAATCTTAAAAACGTTACATCTTGTAACATATTATCTAGTAGACTGCTCATTTTAAAAGAATTTAATTATTTATAGATCTAATTGGTCTACACTATTTTTATAGCTTTAAATTTCATAATCAAATGTCCAAATAGATTTTTAATCCATCTTAAAGCTTCTGCATCTTTTAGCAAAACTTGAAAGTACACCTCTCATTGATTATTTAATATTGCCCTAATACAAATCAAGTCAAAGTGGAAAAACTCTTCCCAATGAAGGCTAGACGAAAATGGTAGTAAAAGATATTCTCTTATGAAGGGCATCCAAGGAAGGTAAATCACCTGACTGTTGATTTGATTGGTCGGTGATTTTTTGATTGTACACTTTTACCACGTTTAGATTAAGTAATCAATCCATTTGGTGCCGTTGGCTTTCTTTTTTGAGATTTCTTCACTTTTTTTAATCTTACAAGGATCCTTTGTTTAACTTAAAAATCTAAATTTTCTTTTCCAATTATTAAATTTCACAAGGTTCCATTCCTTAATTTAAACTTCTTTAGAAGGTGAATCGTGCGCACGTGAAAATCCCACGTAATTAGTGGAGGCCTAGTAAGCTATTCTGTCTCCAAACCCCCAACGGTTGACTAACGTGCTTTCGAGTCTTAACGACTAGAATGGAGTTGTTTATTGGATTTTCATTGAGTTTTAATACATGTGGATCGGCCATGTTCCGCATTGATTCGAATTGGTTGAATTGAGTAGTTGCGTGCAAAATCAATGAATCTATTAAAATTTAAAAATTAAAATAATAAAAATATAAAAAATAATTGTATAGATCATCTTCCCAGTCTATAATACATTCATTTGATGATTTATTATAAAAAAGAAATAATGGGCTCTATAGAGAAGAGAAGAGGATTGATTTCCAATTCTGAAAAAGAAAGAATAATTGATCGGTGATTTTTTAACGCCTATTCTTTCGTAATATGGAACTGTGTATAGCACTAACGTGCGGTCTCTGTTGCTTTGATGGACAATGGATATCAATTGTGCCGGAGTGAGTATCCATCAACGGGAACCACATTTAGGGCATGTTTGGTACGTGGAAAAATATTTATGTGAAAATACATTCACACAAAAGAACTCCTATATGTGAACTCCTCCATATATGTTAGGTGCAGGAGTTTTACACACCAATTGCTCCTGGTGCATCTGTCCCACAAATTGGCTGACAAATGGGTTTGAAAAAAACTTCTACAACTACATAGGGAGTTTTTTTATATGAAAATATTTTGACCGAAGTATTTTTACGTGTACCAAATGTACCCTTAATATCTGGTTTTTGTCGCAAAGAGCAAATATTGGGTGGTATCAAGTTGCCGCATCTACTATGCAACAAATATATTTAGTACACTAGCATATTCGACATGCAACTTGTGTATAGATTGTAATGCATAGGGTACACATCTTCAGTTCATTCTTAAGCGGGGTACGACCAAGGTACTCGGCTCTTGGCCGAGCCGAGTAACTCAGCGAAACCTTAGGACTCGGACATTGACTGAAAAAGCCTTAATAAATTGAAAAAAATGACAAAGATTTTTCAAAAATAAAAACAAAAAAAATTAAAACAAAAAGCAACCTCAATGAGTTCACAGAAGCTTAAAAAAATATTGGAAAAATAGATTTAGAAAAAACAAGTCTATAGTTGGGGACATTTTAAAATCTTAAAAAAAAGGTCAAATTAAAAAAAAGAGATTTATGCGAAAACACTCACCAATCTTTGTAAAAGGAAAATAAAAATCATATATAAAAAATGATAGATCAATCCCACATTTTTAATATTTTTTTAATATCTTTGAGTTGTGCATACTAGTCGGGTTAAAATTACGCGGTCGAGTCCCGGTACACCGCTATTGAGACATATAGTGAACATAAACTGTTGCTCTGATGGCAGGGTGACATTTCCCCGGATATCCACCATCTATCTCGAGAATCGTCTGTGGATTACCCTACAGAGTATTTTCTAGCATATGCAAGTTGTGTTCGATATAATTTGCATATTTGTTAAGTAAAGGAATATCATCAATTATATCCAAAATTTTGGAATGCTTTTAAATTTGAATGATCTTAAAGAGTGCGAGTGCCGTTTTGGGTGTCAAAGGTGCCAATGTTACTTCCATAAACATTGTCAGAAGCGGTGATATTGGAGTTCATGGTTTTTCAGAAGCAGTGATATTGGAGTTCATGGACTTTGAGAAACCATTACTATGATTACGTTTTTTGGTGAATATATTGCTTGTAATTTTCGTACACTTTTATTAAAGGAACTTATTGGCGAAATTTTTGATGAATTCTTTTTTGTTAAATCAAGATTATTGAGTTAATCCTACTCTTAATGTATTTATCTTTAAACCAAAATTCAATAATATTAACTTAATGAAGAAATAAAGTTATAGAGAAGAAGTTTTTGGAATTTGTTATTTTGAAAAAAATATAAAATACAGATCTATATTAGTTTCATTTAAAAAATATGATTTTTTAAAAATCTTTTGAAACCTCGAAGTCCTTAACCGATTTAAAAAAAATCGAACAATTTTTTAAAAAATAAAAAAAAATTTGAAAAAATCGTGTTTTAAACTGTGACTTGCTAACTATGTAGGTTTTAAAACACCGACTCTCCCTTCCCTTTCTTCCGAGAAAATACTCAAGGAACCTAAATTCTACAACCCAACCACAACAATGAAGCTTCTTTTCTTGTCTTTTGGGGAAAAGATTGGTAAAAAAATAACCAACATACCCGAAGAAAACAAAGAAAAGCAAGAAAGACGAGATTTCATAGATTTGGTTTTAGAGAGAGAGATTCCCATCATTCGAGTTTCATACAACTCTACTATTAATTTTATTATTTTTCTTGAGTGGTTTCATAATTGAAGCAGTAAATAATCAGGAAGCAAATCTAAAGTTTCGGTGCTCACGAGAACAATTATGAAATAAAAAGCACATCATCGGGTACCCAAAAAAACAGAGTCCCCGTGTTATTTATAAATCAATGCCCAACAACATATGATTGATTTCCTCACTTCATCAATCAATCTTTTCCTACTTCTCAAACGGTCCCGGAGGTACCTTCAAATTGCATAAATAAATATTAAAAACAATTAATGCATTAATTAATCTCCACCCACCTCTTTTGCAGTTCCTTTAATAATCCCATAATCATCCTCGAACCCATCCACTCCCTTTCTTTCATCCTTTATCTGTTCTTATTAAAAATGACCTAACTTTTAAAGTTTCAAGTAAAGGTCCCCATTTCCCATAGCCCTCATCATTTTAGAGCCGTCCATCTTGAAATAAGCCCCATCTCAACCATCCAAAGTGGCATGCTAATATAGCTAGCCACACGTGTTATGAGTGCGCGTGCAAGAAGAGGTTAGTATCTTAATATGCCTAGAGGAGGAAGCACCTTTTTAGGCCAATTTTCAAATGAGCACGGGCACATGGGATGAAGTATCATCCACCTTTGATCAAGTGAAGCCCAAAGATTAAGAAATTCACTGAACAATCAAAGGGAAAAAAGAAAAAAGAAAAAAGAGAGTTTAGAAATTCATTATTATAGGAAAAATTGTTTCATGAGTCAGCGGTCGCAAGAACCCGCTGACATACAAATGTCCATCCTAAAGATGGACATTATCTAAATTGTATTGTCCGTAAATAAGATATGGACGGTGCACAAAAAAATACAAAAACATTTATATTTTAATTTTAAAAAAATTTTTTTTTTTTTTTCATAGTTATTATCATCTCGGCCTTAATAAAGAATCTAAAAAAGAAAAGAATATCTAAAATGAATTTTAGTGGGCCCGCTTATGTACATATGAGTCGGGCGACTCATAGAAACCCCATCCTTATTATAATGCATGGCATCTCCTCTTCAATAAACAAGAAGTAAAGTACAATTAGATGGAATGTAGTGCACACCCTTTACAAAGTGGTGATTTTATACCTCCAAGCAAGCCTTTATATGCATGACAAAACTGCACATAAAGCCTGACCCCACTCAAACAAACATCTAAGTCCATCTTGATCTTGCCTCGGACGAATCTAAGCCGTCCAAATCAAACTAGACAAATTGTGTTACAGACAAGCCACCGAAACAAGACAACAGTGACTGTTGGTTTCCATGTATTATTGAGAGCAACTATGTAGGCTAAAACGGAGCACGGTGTGGGCATTGCCGTGGAGAGAGGGTGTAGAGGTGCTCCAAGAGGGGCCCCTAGGGCAGATATAGTTGACAAGGACCCTTCTTGTGGGTCCTTGCCATGGTAAGGCTTGGTCCTTTGCTTACTCCTTACGATCTGAGCATGGGGCCTAGGGATTCTTCTTCTAAAACTTTTTCGAGATGCCCTTGGATAAAAAAAGATGTGGGTCTTTGAGAAGAAGTATCCTTCTGTCCCCTTTTTGATGTCAGACTAGTTTCAAGGTTAGCATTTACACAGTATTAAGGGTGGCAACGAGCCGGGCTAGCTTTGGGCTTTGCCTGACCTATGTTCTTATAGGACACAGGCTGGGCCAAGCCAAAAACAAATGAAGAAAAAATTATAAGAAAAATAACAAAAAGAGAGGGCTAGGCTAGGCCAGGCCAACACAGGCTCTAGCTCTGCCCTCGGGCTGCAGTTTGTGGTTCAGGCCGTACATTTTTTGGGACGGTCATTGCCAGCCCTAACAATACTCAACTTTCATTGCCCTTTTTTTCTGGGACATGGTTTCTATGAGTCCATGTAGAAATGAGTCCACTCATAAAAATCTATCTTTGAGATGGATATTCGGATCCAATTTTTAAGGACATGTAATCTCTAAAATGGAGATCATGGATATGAAAAAATAAATAAATTTTAAAAAACAAAATTATAATTTTATGAAGAAAAAATTTAAATCGTTAGTTTCAGTTGTTTTTATATGGACCACCCATTTGCATCCATCTTTAAGATTGATGCTTTATAATGCAGAGGAGCAAATGTAGAAATGCGGGTGGCGACGCATGTAACAATTTTCCTCTTTGAAGGTTATCATCAGTCTGGATTGGGAATGGTGGCTTAGGCTATTCAGGAGAATGAAATGTGCGAGACTCCTACTGTTACTGATTTTTGTTATTATTGATTTTTTATAAGAAAAAGTTTATATAGAGTCGAGGCTCTAAAAAATCAAATTAGTCAAAACTTTCGCCAAAAGAGGTTGTTTTGATGCGCAAATATATTAAAATTGATCATCTCGACATCGATATACATGCACATGATAAAAAAAATGGATTTCAAGTTTTGGAAATAGTACATCTTGTAACATATTGTTAGACCGTCAATTTTCAAGATTTTTAAGTTTTCATAGATTTGCTTGATCTACCCTGATTTTGAAGCTTTAAATTTTATAATTAAAGATGAAAATATTTTTAAAGCTATCACAAAGATTTTCATTATTGAAAGCACATTTCTTGATACTATTTGAAGGTGTGCCTTACTTTAATTGTTTAGAGCCTCGGCTCTATACAAACCCCACCATTTTGTTATTAGAAAAAGTTTATATAAGGTTGCAACCATAAAATGTAGAATTATAGACGCACCTTAAAAATCTATCAGAAAAGGTCGTTTTAATATTGAAAAAACCTCTAATTGATCATCTCGACATCGAGATTTGTGAATATGAAAGAAAAAAGATTTTCAGTCCAAAAAATATTGCATCTTGCAATACATTATTCAGGCCGTCCATTTTCAAGATTTTCATATTTTTATAGATCTGTTTGATTTTAACTATTTTTGAAGTTTAAAATTTTAGAATTAAATATAAAAGTAAATTTTAAAATAATCCTAAAAAATTTTTTCACCAAAAATTTATATTATGATAAAATTTGGAGGCCTTAATTGGATTGTTTAAGGTATATCATCCAACTACAAATACTGTATCAATTGAGATCGAAATTTAAAAAACGCCCGTTGCACGTCACACTGGCAAGTGTGTATCAAAGTCATGTCATGGAGAGCATATGACCTCTCTCTCTCTCTCTCCAACCCCGCACATGTCCAATGACAACGTTTGAAACTCACAAAGTTTTTAATGTCAAGTATGGCCTTTTGCTTTTTACCCTTTCTTATTTCGAAATAACTCATTAAAGACCCTTAGAATGAGCAATATATTACCGTTGGGCATCCAATGGAAAAGCTCCCTAGGTTTTTACACATTCATATCCGAAGAACAAATATAACCGTTGATTGTTCGAAGGAGAAATTCAAAAGTAGGCAGTTTTATAATCACCCTTCATTGAAACTCTTATGGAAATACCAAAAACAAAATGATGAGGGGGTTGATGCCTAGTTGTTAACAGAGGACCAATCAAACCGACCCCACTCTAATTGCCTTTGCACAAAGAAAAGGGGAAAGCCTAAAGAAAAAGAAAATAAAGTTACACCCAATCATCCGCAAGTAGAGTTAAATATAATAAAAATCTTAAAAGGGAAAATAGGCTCAAGGCAGCTGTTTCCTCCAAATACTTCCCCTTGCCTGTTGGCTACAACCCATCTAGAAATTGCTAAAATAAAATCATGGAGAATGGATCCTTTTGGACTCCACTTGCAAAATGAGATTAAACATCCTAGTGAAGATGAAGGCATTGGAAAAACAAAAGAAAAAGTACCCATGGTTATTTTGGAATGTATAACAAATTGAGATCTAGCCAAGAGAATTCAATTTCATTTCCTGTAGGGTTCTCAGAATCTTTTAGCTTGAGCGGAATTGGGAATCTCAAATATCGAGATCCCACTCAAGATCATGTACATGATTGGCGAAATATAATTTAGATGGATACAACTATAAATCGAGTACTAGAAATAAAGAAAATATAAGAAAGTACACCACCACAACACATGATTTATGTGGCTCACCTCGTAGGGGATATCTATGGCATCGATAAGTATAAATCCACTATTACAATGAATATTACAATTTTGGGTTACAAGAGATAATACATATCTCTAAAAATCAATAAAAAACCCTCACTGATCTTCCCTTCTAAACCCACTCTCTCGATCGAGTAAAACCGTTGATCAACATTTTTCCCACTGCTATATGGCTATCAGCAAGAGTACCTTGAGAACAATCGAGAGATTTTCACTCTCTAGAAGTGGAAGCCTTGTTAACTCAAAACTCATAAGAATACCGCCTCTCTCTCGGAAGTCATGTCTCTCCCTTGGAGACCTATCTCCATCTTGGAGAGCCCTTCCCATAATCTCCAAAAGGGTGAACCTTCAAATGATAGTTATTATGTTTTCATTGACTCTTTTTTAATGGATATCACTTTCTTGTTTTTTTAAAAAAAATCATCTTTCTTTTTTTTACAATAATACCCTCAATTTTTTTAAAAAAATATATGAGTATTGTGATTTTGGCTATCACCAAACCCAACATTTCCCTCTAAATATCTCTTTAAAATGCATCCAATTCCTTTTTTTTCTTTTTTTTTCTATTTATTTTATGCCCCAATTTGGGCCTTTAAGGTTATCAGTTACAACAAAATTCTTGATGAAAATACTTGCCTTCTAGATGAAAATACTTGCCCACCGGATCATGAAGGTTTGCAGTAAGGGCATTCTCACATTGAGCCTTCAACATCTAAAGCCAATGGATTGCGGACTTTGAAAATCCAAAGTGGGGGAAGTAAGTACATGGGACAAAGCGGAATTTTGAAAGAATGATGAAAAATGGGGTAATGAGCGCAGGGTACAAATAAATTTTTTAAAAAAATTGACATAAAGGGAAATGAGCACAAATATTTCTTACACAAATGCAGTAAATTCTTGATTTTAACAATATTCTTTTCTAAACTAGACAACGCGCTTTTCACTCATATTCATTATGTTTTGTCCCCCCTCCAAAACTAACCCCGTCTCCGAGACGTTGAGAATACGAGGCCAAACAAATGGGCCCAGACCCAGATGCTTCCCAAAGTTAAAAAAGCCAAATACAAGGAGCCTGTAAAAAATGAGAGTGGAGCGGTGAGTAGTTGACATTTAAAAGAAAGGTAAGGGTTCGAAGCAGATCTGAGGTGGGTCAGGCGCCCGGACCCACCCTCCGGCCCAGTTACGATCGGCGCCGTCCCCGCTCACCTCCACTCTACTATAAATGCTTTCCCTCACTCTCTTCGCCTTCTCTCAGCGCACAAATTCCATCCCCCCTGCATCTCTTTCCTTTCTCTTCACACAAATAAATTCATCCTTTGGATCTCTATAACTTAGATGTCGCAGAAGCAGTGTTAGGATTCTGCCATGACGAGATTGAGTGATTGCCTGCCAATCTTCTTATCTCTCTTTCTCTCTCTAACAAATTCAACAAGAATTGCAGTCATCTTCTCATTCTCTCCTCTCTGATATATTCAGATACTCTCTCCTGTCACTCTAGAACTCGACGAAACCCTCAGAGAAGAGAGAGAGTCGTTAGGGTTCCAATGGTGGACGTGGAGCGAAGGATGACACCTCTCTCGCAGGCCCATGTCGCCGGCCTCAAACGCCTCTCCGCGCGCGCCAACAATCCCAACATCAACAGCGGCAATAACCACTACTCGGCGTCCCGCAATGGTGGCAGCGGCCTCTTGTCATTCTCTTCGCTCGCGTACAAAGCCCTCTCTCACCTCCGAAACTCGGGAGTTACCGTCCACAGGGGCCTTTCGGATGATGAATTCACTCGCATCGAGGCCGAGTTCGGCTTCACCTTCCCTCCTGACCTCAGGGGCATCCTGCGCGAGGGCCTCCCAGTCGGCCCTGGCTTCCCTGACTGGCGATCCGGCGGGGCCCATCAGCTGCGTATGGCCCTCAACCTACCCGTCGCGGGCATCTCCTACCAGGTCGCCCAAGGCAAGTTCTGGTCCAAATCATGGGGTTCTCGGCCCTCCGATCCCGAACAGGCGGTCAAAATCGCAAGGCTTGCCCTGAAAAAGGTCCCTCTACTTGTCCCCCTCTTTGGCCATTGTTACATTCCCTGTAACCCCTGTCTGGCAGGAAACCCTGTTCTCTTTGTCAACAAGAATCTCTCTTTTTTCTGTGGCCTTGACCTCGCCGACTTCTTCGATCGAGAATCCGGTTTCGCTACTGGCTTTTTATCGGGCACTGGCGGTCTTCCACCTAGTGATGGCGGCTTTCCAGCAAGTCTTTGGCGTCAAAAATCAGCGAGCTCACAGAGAGAGGAGGCATCCAGGAGAAGCCTGGATAGTCGTTGCAGGAGAAAATCATGGTGCGATGAGAAGGGTGTTGCCCCAAGGACCCCCAGGTGGATCGAGTTTTGGTCAGACCTTGTGGACAAGCGAAGGATTCCGGCAACAGAATCGCCGGAAAGTTTGTTTTCCTCATCCCAAGTTGACAAAGACCTCTCTAGGTCGCCGAGGAATCACCATTTGCTGACGGAAAATCGCCATTTGCCGGAGTGGGTTAAGGGCTATTTGGAGCAATTGTCAGCGGTTTTGAGAAGCGGTGGTTGGGAAGAAAGGGACATAGAGGAGGTAATGGCAGTTTCGTCATGTGCAATGGAAGAAGCGGAGGTGGTTTTGGTGGACGGCCAAGCGGTTTTGGAGGGGCTCCTTCTGAAAGCAGATGGGCTCTCTGACTCGTTGAGGAGAGCAGGGTGGAGCTCCCAAGAGGTCTCAGAGGCTTTAGGGTTCGATTTCAGACTCGCCAAGCCACGAAGGCCGCTCCCGAAGCTCCCTCCCGAGTTCATACAGCGGATCGGCAAACTCGCCGAGTCTGTTGCTCAGTGGTGAAGGAGAACCTGAAACTGGGCTCAGGAATTTGATCCATTGTTGGGGGTAATTTTGGGGTTTATAAGGTTTGGGGGTGGGTTTGAAATGTGTGATTCTGGTATGAACGGCTGGATGATTGTATTTTGGGCGATGTATGGTTGTGCGCTGACGGATCGATCGGGACAAGAAGGGAAAAGGAAATATATGATGATGGTTTATAGGAAAAACATATATGATTAAGGAATGAATAATGAGTATTTTATATAATGATATATGAAAATAGATAAATGAAAGGAAACGCATTGATAAAAAGAGATGGTTTTATTGTGGGGGTTGCTGTCGATTTGCTTCTTCTTCTTGTGTTTTGTGAAGGAGTGGCGCCGCCCACTTGCCTTCTTTTCTATCTTTCCTCACGTGCGATGATTTCGCTTCTTTTCGTCTTTTCACAACCAAACCCATTTCTCTATCGTTTTTTATACTTCCCTAATATATATTCGATCTCACTTAGATGGTCCCAATTACAATACCATGACTCTATACTGTTTTTTTTTTTTTTCTACAAAACATTTTGATATCAAATTTTGGACGTTCACTCTTCTCTTAGACACGCAACTGCAAAATATATAAAAATATATTTGCCCCCAAATAAAATAACCAAAATACCCCCTCAAAGTTTTAGGGCATTCTGGTTATTTTATTTTATTTTATTGAAAATAGTTTTTGTAGTATTTTTTTAAGTGTATCTATTGAGATGATGGTGTGTACCAATTTTTATATACATATGATTTGCAGAGAAAAAATTAAAAATAAAATACTATAAGACGTCAAATCTGGATCAAATGATCAGTGGCTCACTTGATTTAAATTGAAAGGCAGGATACTGGATCAAATGATCAGTGGCTCACTTGATTTAAATTGAAAGGCAGGATAGGGGAAGTATGTAACATCTATACAATACGAGAAATATAGAAAGTATCCCCTCTACCCTTCTAAGAATACACTAGGGATTTCTCATTATAATTATTATTATTATTATTATTAGCAAGTATAATATGCTCTTTCTCACTAGATTCACTAGATGATTATTCTAAAAAAAAGAAAAAATTTGAGTTTTTTTAGATCTTACCATTTAAAAAGTGGATGGTCTCCATTCAATCTCTAGACATTAATTTTTCACATTCGCAAACGGTGCTATTTGAAAGATTACATCCAATTTTTGTTAAGGTTGATCTATGCATTTAAAAGATTGCATCCCCAAATTCTAAGTGGGTTAAATAAGCAGTATTTCTCCCACGGGAGTATATGATATTATCATTCTTTCCCTTCCCGCGTGGACTCCGTCCGTCCAACTTTGTCAAGTAGAAATTGTGCTTTCCACGTCCGCCAAATGGCAGGAGGGGAAGTGAGTGACGGTCATTCAGATCTTTCAACCCATGGATGTGGATGGAAATTATTTTTATGATTTTTTTTTGTTTTTAAACAAAAGGGTGAAGTGGTTGTCCCGAGGGTCCTTTCATATCAAGTGATAGGTCGGTCTTTTTCTTCGCTGGAAGGAAAAGAATGCAAGAGTTTTGTAACTGTTAATAAAATAAAAACTTTGGCTAAGTTTGATACCTGTGTAAAAGGTAAAAATCGATCACTTACGACCACAAGTTTCTCCTGTTTGATAGCAATATAACTCGAAAAAGTTGGAATACCTATTTTTCCACATTCATTTACAAAGTCGTTGCGCATAGAGAGAGGATGCAAAACAGTTTTTGCTAAATGAATAATCATGCGGGAAGCCCATGTGAACCCGTGAGATTCTCTACAAAAGCACTTTGCCCTCTGCAATCCTAACCCCGGAAGCCCTTTTTCAACCACTCTATGCAGTCCTCTGCAACCTTATAGAGAAGACGTGAAGAAGTCCTTTCTCTATAACAGCAATTTTGTGCTACCCTCTACAACCCTATAGGGAAGACGTGAACCCGTGAGGCCCTTTCTCTACAAAAATCAGTCTCATTGAGCTACCTTCTGCAAACCCTCTAGAGAAAAATACCATCAAAGACGAATACCTCACAAAAGAATACCCTCAGAGAGGAATACCCCAAATCAGTGAGCTTTTTATTGTTTTTATGTTAAATCTTCATTTGATTTAGCTCTATCAATTTTTTCGTTGTTGCGATTTTTTATAATAAGCCCCAAATCAATGAGTTGTTTTGTTTTCTTTTATTTTGGCTCATAAACCACAAATAGTGAGTTATCTTACTGATAAACCCCAAATTAGTGAGTTCACACACTAATAAACCCCAAATCAATAACTTTTTTTTGTTTTTTTTCCTTTGTTGCTATTTGTGCTGATAACCTCCAAATATTTGAGTAAACTCATTGATAAACCCCAAATCAGTGTTTTTAATTATTTTATTTATTGTTTTTATGATGTTAAACCCCAAATGACTGCAATAATGTATTTTTTTCCCCGACGAATTTATATGATAAACCCCAAATCAATGAGGTTTTTTTTGTTTTGCTTCTATTTTGGCTCACCCCCAAATCAGTGAGTTTTTAATTTTTTTTACTGTTTTTTATGATGTTAAACGTCAAATGATTGCAATAACGCAATTTTTCTTTTTGATGCTATTTTATATGTTAAATCCCAAATCAATGAGTTTTTTTTTTTTGCTGCTAATTTGGCTGATAAACCCCAAATCAGTGATTTTTTTTCATTGTCTACGAGTTCTTAGGAACTGCAATAGCTTTATTTTATGATTTTTATGTGTTGTAAATCTAGATTCATGATTAACTAATTATTTTGAGTTTGTATTGTTTGATGCACAAAATGCATGTCAACAATAAGAAATCTGTGGCAATATGGTTTCAATATTCTTCAATATTTATGTGCGATGGGGATGGACTTGATGACAATATTCTTCAATATTTATATAAATATTGGTATTTTTTTAATTTATTTACATTTTTGGTAATATGTTGGATGAATGGAAGGATCCTTATTTAATTACATTTTTTTTTTTCAATGTGATAGTTGTTTTATCCCAATTTCAATTCTTTTCAATATGATAGTTGTATCCTAGAAGTTGAATATATTTGAGACTTGAACATTGCCAATCGACTGACCATCACAAATGTTTACTTGTTTGGTTTGTGTCGATTGTTTTATTGGACAAGAGTATTATTGTTCTCTTTTTTAGCTATTTTGATCTGGTCAGAGCATTTGTATTTGTTGCTGTAGGTAATGTTTTATGAATTTATGCAGATAGAACGTATAATGTTATAGTTTTTTCTTTTCATTTACAACATATAAGGGGTAATTGGGATGATTTTTTAGTCCAGTCACTTGTAACTCATTAGGGTTCTCATCAAGTCCAAGTCAATTTTTGAGTTTCGAACCCTGATAGTTCAATTTCTTACTAGGACAATGCGAGGCTTCATGTTCAGCCCTATGTGACGTTATGAAAGATTGCCATCTTATGAAGATTAAGATGTTTATGTCTTGCTATTGTTTTCCCCCCCATACTCATTAGGCCTCTCATCAAGTCCAAGTCAAATTTTGAGTTTCGAACCATGTTAGATAGTTCAATTTCTTACTAGGACAATGAGAGGCTTCATGTTCAGCCATATATAAATTTATGACAGATTGCCGTCTTATGAAGCTTAAGATGTTTTTTCTTATTATTGTTTCTTTTCCCCTAATGAATTGGCTTACAGTTCAACATTTATTGATCAGATTGTTAATATTCGAAATATTGCAAGTAAAAAGTTGAAATGTCTTAAATTCTAGTTTGGTTAAACAAAACGTTTATTCATTTGTTTCAATTGCCCACTGGATGTTGTTTATGAAGTATGTCCCTATTTCCGTGGTATCTGTTATATTTTTTCATGCCATGATACAATTGTTGGTGTGGTTGCACAATTATATCCGAATGAGGCCAGCACAGAGCTCTAATCTAGAGAGAGCATTTCAATGCCAAGTTCTTAGCGAGGTGAGGAGAGATCTCGAGTTGCGTGATAGAGCTCAATCAGATGAAGACGAAGTAGAAGAAGATTAACTTGAGGATCTAAACTCTCAGAGTAGGTCTGCCCATAATGTTGGAGTACAATTGAAGGTGCAAATTATGGCAGAAATGTGGGGACAATATCGACAACGCTGAATCATTAGTGTATGCATACATGCATACACTGATTATCTTTTTGTTCAAGTGATTGCTTTCATGTTATTATTTCAAAAAATACAAACTTATCATTTTTGTAATATATTGGTGTAGCGGCAATATTGAATGGTTAGCTTTCAAACTTTTAAATATCTATTTGTCAAATAAATGATATATGTTTTCTTTCTCATTTTTTTGGCTTGAATAAATATTTAAAGAAAAAATGGGCAGAGGACTTTTATACATTGGATATATTTAAATTGCCTCATGCCCAAATGTCACTGATACTTGAGTTTTCAGGTAACATGTGGGTGTAGAGAGAGAGCATTAGATGAAGATGGACTTGATGACAATATTCTTCAATATTTATATAAATATTGATATTTTTTTAATCTATTTGCATTTTTGGTAATACGTTGGCTGAATAGAAGAGACCTTATTTAATTATAAAATTTGTTTTAAAAACTACATTGCGCATGTCATATCCATGAAATACACAATAAACAGTATCACATGCAGTTTCCAGCTTTCACATTCCTAAATAGGTGAAATTACTAGCACCACAATTGATCAAACAGGGTTTCTAGCTTTCACCTTATTATTTTTCACTTGCGATTTCAGAATCCAGGAAGTCAACAGTAGGGGTGATTCCCAAGACACTGCAATGAAAGTTTATCAAACACCACCTTTGAGTTTTCAACTTATCTAATTCTATCCGCAGCTATTTTGTCTCTGGAATAAGATTCTATCCTATTTGTTTTAAGGGAAAATGCCCTCCAATCATTTATCAAATCTTCAGTTTAAGCAAGGTAGTGTTCCCCGCGGCGGAACAAATATTAGACTTGCAAGTATTGAGTGGATTTGTGCGACTTTACCGAAGTTGGTTCTCTCTTGGTAAGCCGGTTTGTAGTCCGACAAACCTATAGGAGGATGGTGATGAAAATTGGACTATATAACCTAGGCAAGTGTATATTGAGTAAAATTTTTTTATCTTTTCTTTATTTTCACCAATCAGATTGCTTATCGATATGCAAATACATAATAAGAAACAACAAAAACACTAAAAATCCTAATGACTATCACTTATTGCAACTTTAGCAATACTTTTATTGCACAAATAAAATTGCATAAAGTTGATATTGGGATCATGAAACACATAATAGTTATGGGAATAAAAGATCAAAACAAAGCATAAAACGAAAATGCCAGAGATTATCTTAACTGGGCTTAGTATGCTTCACGCCGGGTTTTTTCCTCTAATGATACATGGATCAATGTTCTATATCAGATCTACCAAGTGTGGGAAAAGCTTAATGCTAAACCCTACAAAACTTGAAACCATATGGAACTACTATGGGCTAAGTACTAGGGCCTTAATGCTTTAGGCTATAGGCATGGCCCCCCTTCATAAGCCTAGGTGGGGTGTGCCCCTTTAAGATATTATGAGAGAGAGAAGATCTTAGAGAGAGAGAGAAGCCCTAAGGGTGGCGTGCCACCCTTCTAGAGAGAGAGTAGAAAGAGAAGCGAGACGTATAAAGATTATGGGGAGAGGGGATCTCTATTTATAAATTTTTCATAGGCTAGAGTTAGTTATCGTTATGCAGATTTAATCAATATTATTGATTAGGGCTAAGAGATCTGAACCATCCAATCCTTAGATCAAGCATTATGATTTAAAAGCAATTTGGTAACTTTGTTTAACAAGGCAAAACAAAATGGAAAGAGCGCCCTCTATGTGGGGCGTGCAACCTATGGGGCCCTTATGGGGGCCACACACACATCATCAGGGTGGTCTTGGTGGGACCCCATGGCCCCCAACAAATATTAAAGCTTTTATAAAATTTATAGAATATTTTTTAGAAATATGGAAATAAACTTTATTTTCCTCTAAATATTAGAATATTGTAAATTGAATATCTATTTTCCAAGCATAAAATATCTAAATACTCATAAAAATTCAAATAATTGATCTAAAAATCATTTAATATCAAAATAATTAAAATTAAATAATTTTAATAGGAATTGGATCCAACAAGGTCTAGTAATTATAATAATGCTGGAGCACTCCACTTTTCTACTGTGGACTGTAATCTACACTTGCTTTCTCAAATTGATTCAGTGGTTCATATGACCCATAGACTATCGCAGGGGTTTATGATTAGGCCATCAAAGTCAAACAATAGAAAAGGGGGCACAATCGTAGTCTATGGACTTTAGGTTCGCCCCTAGAGACGAACCATGATCACATAGACCTGATGCAATCACGACTCTACGATGAATAAGGTTAATCTCCCATACATGTATACGCTTCACCCTCAATGATAGTTTGCTTTCCCATTACAACTATCATATGTATATGTCGTGTGATGGTTCAGTGATGAGGCTTTGACCCTCGTCTCTAGAGGAAACCATCGCACACAAGGGTCACACAGATCTTCAGCTCACACATCTGGGCAATTCCGACCCTATCAAGAGGTGGCCCATCAAACCCTCATTAATTCAATTTCATGCCGAGGTAACTTGGAATTTTCAACTCGACTAGTCTAACACATCAAGCCAAGTCAGAGTACCGACAAATAACATTTGCCTATCATTGCTCACAAAGGACCACACTCCTTTATATTCCATTATATCAAGATATTAGTTACAAACTCTCATAACGCCTTTAATGACCACATAAACCTAACAAGTAAAACCCCTTAGTCCTTTTTGTGTACCCCTTAGTCCTTTTTGTGTAGTAATAAAAGTAAGCTAGGTTTTTTTAGTTTTCTAAGGACATGCTTCAAGGATTTGAACTCTTGACATCTCCCACCCAAACTCATATGTCTACCACTAAGCGAAAACTTAAGAGACAAAAGTAAGGTAAGTTAGCTTTGTTTGGTTCTTTTGTGACAGACTTCAAGGATTTAACCCTTGACCTTCCTCACCCAAACTGATATTGTCAGAAGCCAAAATTTACGAGACAAAAAAGGGTAGGCTAGCTTTATTTTTGTTTTTCTTGGGACTAGTTTCAAGGATTTGAACACTCAAACTTATATATCTACCACTAAGCCGAAACTTAAGAGAACCCCATAGTCTTGACTAAGCAAGATGCAAGGCTAGTGTGGTATTGATGCAAGACACATGCACATTTGGGATGGTAGCTAAAGACCTTTTTTGTAAGACCGTGGGCAAGAAGTAGCAGAAGGATGGCTAAGGCCAAATTAGGTAGAGGCTTGGTTGGTTAGATCGTGGGCAGCTCGAGCAGACGTGGCATGTGCTTATGTAGACCATGTGAGAATGGGTGTGTGCACATACAGTTGACCGAGTGTGTACAAAACCGTTGTAATAGACCATGCTTGTTTGAATTAACGTGCAAGGGTAATAAAAACTTGTGGAGCACGTTGATTAGGATTTGTGAGCGCCCCCCTAATGCTCCATATGGGCATGTACTGAAGGAGTGGAGAAGTACTAACATAAATAACACACTAGGTTGATAGGTAGTGAATGTAGTACAAGCCTTCATGGCCATTATATAGTGAGTATGTGGAGGCTATATAAATCCCTTGCCTAGATCCTAAGGGCAGATCCATTACTTTATACCTATGCAAATTTATATTGGATAAAAGTGGGCTACTAATATTTGTCTATTGCTTGTACTTGTGTGACGCTTGCGTGTGTTTAACTTCTTTCTTTCCTCTTGTGTGGCTTGTAGATGGCTGACTTGACCTTAGTTAGGGTGGGACTTATGGTTGACACCACATGTATCCAAACTTTCACAAATCACCTAAAAATATTTATAAAATATTTTTGTACTTCTCAAACATATTCTATGAAGCTCATGAGGGATCTTAATATGTCCACAACATCTAAGATTAAAAGACATTGTGTGCAGTGACTTTGTTCTAGGTTGCTAAATCATGCTCAACTTATCCCTCTCTGTGAAACATGGACACGTGTCCAAGGGTCTGATCATATGTGCACGCACTTAGTGTACAAGAACGCACATGTCAACACTTCTAGAAAGGCATAGGGCACTTCCATGGAGTGTCTCTTGGCATGTCACTTTTCTAAACATGTTTCAGTTTTTGAACTTGGCGTTTGTTTGTTTAGAAATATCATTCTTCAATAAGTAATATTTTATTTTAAAAATAAAATACTTTAGAAAATAAACGTAGTTTAGAATAAAAATATAAATATTTTTATGTGGTGTGATCATATGAGTTTTGATGAATACATTACGGTCCTATTTAATGGCTACACAATAAGGGTATTACTTCTTAAATTAATAATAATTAATAGCTTTTAGATTTTTTTTAATGTTGTCACACAAACTTCTATTGGACTACAAGAAATTTTTTATGAATAAAATTTTGATTCGCAAAGTAATATTTTTTAGGCTTTTAATTTAAATTAATATTTTTTTTGACGCTTTACTAATGTTAAAGCATGAATTATTGAATATATAAATATATATGTGACATATATATAAATTTCAATATATGTATATAAACATGTGCATATACGTAAAGACTCTATATTGTATGGACGTGTCGTGTCCAAATGTCAATTTTTTAGAGTTCATGTTAATTGAAGTAACTACCTCATGTTAATTGAAGTAACTACCTCAACTGGCCCCTCGAGCCTTCGTCGATGGATAGCTCATCTCTCTCGTGCTCAACAATAACGCAAGGAAGCTACTTGATTAAGACAATTGTGTAACATGACTCTTTTCTATTTCCAATCTTAAAGAGGTAACTTTTTTTTTTTTGCAGAAATATTGCTATTTAAAATTTTAAATAACTTAATTGACATGTTTGAAGTTAAAATGCTGGTAAAACTGAAAATCCATTATTTCAAAGGCAAAAAACGGACTATACTATCCATCTACCCCCTTAAACAGAACTTACACTAGGAGTATCTTTAGATCCTAAATTTTGGGATGTAATCCCTAGAACCCGGCAACCAACCCCAATGAAACAAAAAAAAAAAAAAAAAAATCTCACCAATGATTTAAAAAGCGGATTGTTGACCAGGATCGGGCATCTCAAAAACCGATCCGAATCGATGAATCATCGATTCGGATCGGGAATCGGCTGAATCGGTCGGATTAAAGTTTCAAACAAATCCGAAAAAATTATTAAAATTCAATTTAAATGTTGTTTTTTAGGAATCCAATAAGAAATGAAGGTACTACATTATTAACTTTCAGTTTTTTAGTCAATTTGTGAATATTGAGATGCTCTTTCCCTGTATAAACTTAAGTATTAAATTTGCATCACATAAAAAAAAAAATCATAACATTATCATGGATAAAATATATAAT
>NW_006494719.1:233596-249686 GCF_000471905.2 Amborella trichopoda
GCGTGAAAACATTGGGGAACCCTCACACGTGCACGTGCCGGTGCATACGTGTCCGTACGTGTGGCACGTGTGTACAGCTCGTGTCACATGTACACACGTGTGTGAGTGGTGTGTCCACACGTGTCCGTACGTGTGGCACGTGTGGGAGTGTGTATGGCTCGTGTCACATGTACACACGTGTGTGAGTGGTGTGTGTGGCATGTGACGCGTACATACGTGTGTGTGGCACGTGATGCGTACACACGTGTGTGAGTGGTGTGTGCACACATGTCCGTACGTGTGGCACGTGTGGGAGTGTGTACGGCTCGTGTCACATGTACACACGTGTGTGATTGGTGTATGTGGCACGTGACGCGTATATACGTGTGAAGGCTAGAACCGGGAGGGGGAATCGGCGGTTCTGCTCTGGAACCAGGCGGTTTCCGGTTTGTGCTGGAACCTGCACGGCCTATACCGATTTCCGAGTCGAACCGAGCGAGTCTGGTTCGACTCTGCGATTTTTAAATCATTGACTCAAGCCATCTAATTTTTGGAGGAAATGATGTAGATGTTCAAGAACTCAAAATCTAATTTTTTTTAATTTAAAAATAATCATTTAGTTATAGTTACATGGATCGCAAAATTTCAAATAAACAAAAAATAAAAAAATCTCCAAAATAAGTATTTTTCCCGAGGAAGTAAATGTATCATATGCTCCCGAGGGAGCATACATACATGCTCGCAACTAAAAATCGTGTATATAGAGAGCTAACCGTGTAGAACAGTTCTCCGAGCCTCGGATGAGTTCTCCTGTTCTTGCTTCAGCTGCTCGGCCGCGCCTTGCTGCTGGCGAGGCGGGTTGGGGTGTCCGATTCTCCTGGAGGTAACAAAAAAAAAAAACAAGAGTAAAATGTTAAAAATATAAAAGAACGTGAAAAGTACCAATATATTTATAAGATGATTTTGTAACTTTTTTATTTTTTTTTCCTTTTTTACATTGCTCTGAAAAAGTCAAAGTATAAATTTAAATTTTCAATAATCTATTTTAATAGAGTTTTTCATTTGTATAGTCTTTTAATGATTGCTAAGGTTTAGATAAAGTTGAGGCCCTAAAAAATCAAAGTATGACAAAAGATGTTCATTTCAATACTAAAAATCTTTGTGATGGCCTGAAAATTTATTTTTATATTTAATTATAAAATTAAACTTAAAAATAGTGTAGATAGAGTAGATCTATAAATGCTAGCAAATCTTGAAAATTGACGATCCAAAAAATGCAAGAGAAAATGCACTATTTTCAAGATTTGAAATCCATTTTTTTTGTTTTTTCATGTGCATGCATCTTGAAGTCGAGATGATTGATTTGAGGATTCTTGAGTATAAAAAACAATCTCTTCTAGTGAATTTTTGAGGTGCTTCATAATTTGATTGTTTAGGGCCTTGCCCTTAAATAAATTGTTTCTTTTAAGGCTTCCTATCATTTATTTTAGTTTGGGTGCCGTTTGTATAGAGCCAAGATTCTAAACAATCAAAGTAAAGCGCACCTTCAAATAGTATGGAGAAATGTGGTTTCAATATTTGAAATCTTTGTGATAGTCTTAAAACATATTTTCATCTTTAATTATAATAGTTAAAGCTTAAAAAATAGTGTAGATCAAGCAGACCTATGAAGATTTGAAAATCTTAAAAATTGACCGTCCAAAAATATGTTATAAGATGCACTATTTTAAACTTGAAATCCAATTTTTGTTTTTTATGTCCAAGCATCTTAATGTCAAGATAATAAATTTGAGCATATTTAAGTATCAAACCAACCTCTTCTAATGAAAATTGTGAAGTGGGATCTAATTTAATTGTTTAAAGCTTAGTTTTGTGGCTTTCTTTAGATATTTTTAAACCTTTTATTTTTCATCTTTTCTTTCGCGAGGCATGACTTGGCGGAGTACGAGTAACTTGCCATGGGCCAGTGGCGGGTACATGGCCCAAGGTGATTTAGAAAAGCATTGGTATGGAATATAGATTCACTATTGTGGATGCCGTAAATGGATCGGATGTTCGTATGTCTAGAAATAGCCAAATGAACTCCGCAGGAATGAAGAAAATCCCAAAAATATGGATTATGGAAGAAAGGCAATTGGATGGATGCTCCTGATTAGGGAAAATGGAGAAGAAAGATGTATACGCCACTTCCCTCGTCAATAGGAATGCTAACTGAAGGTGCGGGTTGTATAGGGTCGAGGCTCTAAACAATCAAAGTAAAGCCCACCTTCAAATATTGTCGAAAAATGTGGTTTTAATATAGAAAATATTTGTGATAGCCTTAAAATATATTTTTATATTTAATTATATAATTTAAAACTTCCAAAATTGAGCATAGATATGAAAACATAAAAATCTTAAAAATTGACGGTCCAAAACTACGTTACAAAATGCACTATTTCAATACTTGAAATTTATTCTAGTGAAATTTTTGAGGTGAGTTCTATAATTTGATTATTTAGATATTCGGTTCCATATAAACTTTTTCAATGAAACATACCTTTGAGGTATATGTGGACAAATTGAATAAACCTACGAGAAGCATAAGGAGGTAGACTTGAAAGTGGAATCTGTACAATTCTAAAGGGTACTCGAATCTTATCCTTTCAAATTTTGAAATTCAAATATCCTGCCAAGGGCGATGAGGTGTACCATAGTTACGAATAGTTTTCTATGTTGATAGGAATTGGATCGGACCATAAGAAATTGGACACGATTTCTAGCCGTCCATGTAGAAATAAGTCACGTCTTAAAAATCTTTTTTTGAGATGGAGATCATGAATATGAAAAAATAAATAAATTTTAAAAATAAAAACTAATAATTTTATTAAGAAAACATTTGGACCGATTGTTTTTAGATGAACTATCTATTTGCATTCATCATGCTTTATACCTTGGGACCGCATATTGCAGAAATGTTGTCCTACTTGTTGTTTGAACACATTTTTTAGCACCTTGGGTCCCACTGCATAATAGAAGAGAAGCCGGTCAATAAAGTCCCGACATACAATGGGATTCCTGACAGTCTCAAAATTTACCCAGAATAGGTTAAATCTTCTTAAGCACTCCAAAAAGCCACCTACCAAGTTTTGTCGTAATCCGACATGTCTAAGATAATGCAGACGAAGAAATAGTTTCGAAAAAATCAGTCTCTAACACCCTGAAACAGACCCCGTAACTAAAACTCTATTTTCGGTAAGTCAAACAGCTGTGGGACCACCGTCATTAGATTCGACACGGTCGAAAACCCCTACAGGTCAAGTTTCGACTTAAACGAACGTTCCAGGATAAAGTTAAGGGTGAAACATTAAAAAGGGCCAGGGCGCACGCTATTCCCGTGTGGCCTCTTCGCACCAATCTCCATTAAAGGAGATTGATTCTCACAGTCACGAGCAACAACTTTGAAGACTCGTATCTTACTCGTACTGAGTCGGATAGTGCTCAAACTTTGCGTGCGTGTTCGTCTTGTCAAGACGAGTGTTTTGATATGTGACACGACCCATGACGATGCCCGAGCAGGAAGAATAACTAGAAAGAAGTTGACGATTCGTGAAGACAGTTGCAAAAAATTTAGCAGCGACATGCCTAGCTCGAGCGGCCAAATCATAGTGCATGCGCATCGGATTGACTCAAGACCAGTTCCATTGTGTGCGTGGTTTAGCGCTATGTCTGATCCGAACCCTGCACATGATGAACGTCATATTTCATGTGAGAAGGCAATAAAGGTGTTGTATATTCCGGCCATCGGATTTCAAGATTTCGGCAACAGACCCAAGACAAAGAAATCTTCGTTCGGGCATGAAATCGAGCTATGTTTGTTGCAATGCGATCGTGACAGCATGCTCAGTGCGATTCAACAAAGTAATCAAAGAAAAACATTAAGAAACAAGCACACTATAGATCAGAAGTTTCCAAGATTCATACAAATTTCAAGTTGCGTGATCGTGGCCTAAAAACACGATCCGTGACTCGAAGTTGATATCAAATTGATCGTCATGCCAAGCCCAACGAGAAAGTAATCATCTTTCAGCCAAACGAGTGCCTGAGCAACTCGAAATCATCCATGGAAGATCATGCACATTCTAGGGCAGCAGTAGGGACTGTTTTGGAACTCCATGTATTGTTGGGAAAAACTGTCATTTTGTACTCATTTTTATATTTTTCTTTAATTCAATTAAATTGTAATTATCATCAATTAGGTTAGATTTTAGGCATCCACTCACGTTTGGGCCCAATTCTATAAATACATGGTAAACCTAAATTTAAATGGACCTCTGTCAGTTTTCAATCTCATGAATAAAATATGAGAGTTTCACATCGAAATTGTGGGTACGTCTTCGAGAGAGAGAGAGAGGAGAGAGAAGATAAGTCTGGTACCTTTTGATGAAGGTAACTTTCTCTCTCCTCATATCTTCTCGCTCCTCTGCTTTCTTTTTCTCCTTCTCTTCTTTCTTTATCTCTCATCTTTTTCTTCTCTCTGTCTTTCTTTCTCTTTGATCTTTCCTTTATCTCTTCTCTCCAGTCATGCATTGTGGTGTCCATCGTCGGGCATGACATTCTTTTTCTTCTCTTTATCTCTTGGAATATACACAGCGAGCCAGGCCTTAACCCAAGTGGAGGGCCGGGCCTCTGTCCAAGTTCCCTTGTCTCCTTCCCTCTGTCATGGATGGAGGAACCCTATCGCCGTCCATGTTTTCTTCTCCTGTCTCTCTCTTATGTCTTGGACAGCGGAACCTTATCGCTCTACATATTTTCTTCTCTTTTCTCTCTCCTATGTCATGGACAGTGGAACGTCATCGTCGTCCATGTTTTCTTCTCTTTTCTCTCTCTTATGTCAAGGATGGCAGAACCTCATTGTCGTCCATGTTTTCTTCTCCTTTCTCTCTCCTATGTCATGGATGACAGAACCTCACCGCCGTCCATGTTTTCTTTTCCTTTCTCTCTCTTATGTCATGGATGGCCGAACCTCATTGTCGTCTATGTTTTCTTCTCTTTTATCTCTCCTATGTCATGGACAGCGGAACCTCATCGTTGTCCATATTTTCTTCTCCTTTCTCTCTCCTCTGTCATGGATGGCTGAACCTTATCACCGTCCACGTTCTCTTCTTCTTTTTCTCTTCTCGGACATAAACGTCGGAACCCCATCGCCATCCATGTCTTCTTCTTCTTTCTCTCTCATCTGCCATGGATGCAGGACCTCATTGCCGTCTATGCTTCCTTATTTTTTTCTCTCCTCTGTCATGAACAGCGGGACCTCAGCGTTGTCCATGCTTTCTTCTTTTTTCCCTCTCCTCTGTCATGGACGGCGGAACCTCATCACCGTCCATGTTTTCTTCTCTTTTCTCTTTCCTATATCATGGACGACGGAACCCCATTGTCGTCCATGCTCCTGTCTTTCTTCTCTCTCCTCTGTCATGAATGGTGGAACCTCATAGCTATCCATGCTTCCTTCATGTTTTCTCTCCTCTGTCATGGACGGCGGGACCCTATCGCCGTTCATGTTTTCTTCTTCTTTTTCTCTCCTTTGTCATGGACGATGGAACATCGCCGTCCATGTCTTCTTCTTCTCTCTCTCTCTCCTTTGTCATGGACGGCGAGACCTCACCACCGTCCATGCTTTCTTCCTTTTTTCTCTCATCTGTCATGGATGGCGGGACCCCATCGCGATCCATGTTTTCTTCTTCTTTCTCATTCTTCTGTCATGGACGATGGAACCTCATCGCCATCCATGTCTTCTTCAACTTTCTTTCTCCTCAGTCCTGGAAGGTAGAACCCCATCGCCATCCATGCTCCTGTCTTTCTTCTCTCTCCTCAATCATGAACTGCAGGACCATCGCAGTCCATGCTCCCTTCCCTTTCTCCCTCCTTTATCATGAGTGATGGAACCTCATTGCTGTCCATGTTTCTTTTCTCCCTTATATCTTCTTTCTCTCTTCTTACTTCTTTGTTCTCTCTCTTCTCCCTTCTCTTTCTTCTTCCTCCTCTTTGGCCTCTCCTTTCTCCTCTCCTCTATTTCTTTTTTTTTCTTCTCTTTCCTCCTCTCTTTTATTCCCTTCTTTTCACCTCTCTCGCTCTTCCCTTTTCCTTTACTCTCTTCTTCTCTTCATCTTCTCTCTCTTTCTTTCTTCTCTTTTATCTTTCTTTCTTTTCTCTTCTCTTTTCTTCTTCTTATCTCTTTCTCTGTCATTTGACCAAGGAAAACTAAGATTAGCACTGTCATAGTAGTCCCATCGTTGGGCAGTATTGCTGTCGTGTCGGTCTGAGTTATCGTGCTCGTCTTGTTACCACGATAGGCTAGCCATTGTGTCAGGCTAGTTGGTATTGGTCTTGTCGTCGAGTAGTATTACCGTCGTGCTGGTCTGAGTTACTATGCCCATCTTGCTACCACACCAGGTCAATCACCTACTGGTCTAGCTACTGTGTCAGTCTAGCTACCTTGTCAAATTTATCTTTCTTCTCTTCTCTTCCCTCTATTCTATTTCTCCCTTCTCCTCTTATCACCCCAATCTTCATCTCATTCCTTCTCCTTCTTCCTTGAATGCGCATGCCCGTATGCCTTTGCCCAAAGACAAGGTGGGGTCCCTCGGCCCACTTGTCCTTTAAATTAACCATGTGTGTGTGATTGTATAGACAGAAGAGTACAAGCCAAGGGGGACTATTCTGAACCAGTTGTAGGATTGGGGGGCTTTCCAACGTGATCTAAGAGGACATCCACGTGAGTCAACTCGAGTGAGTCACAGACCCAGGTGAGGTGTGTCCCGCCTCACATTTAAATTCTTCTCTTATCAGTTGGTATACATGCCCTTGTTTTGTAACAGGGTTCCTGAGAGAGTAGTCTCAACTCCCGGGTTCCCCTGAAACCCGAGACACATGCCACCAGGTCATCCCGACCCGGAGGGCGAGAGTGAGGCACCTAATCAGCTTGGCGACTCCATTGGGGACACACTACCCCTGCGTCGGATCGTCCTTGTTAAGCTAGTATCTCCTTTGTTTTTGTTTTTCTGCTCACACATGGCTTATGTGTTTCTCAACCCATTTATTCGAATCGACGATTTTCTCATCCCCGTATTCACAAGCGTCCCCCAGGAACAAGTTCCTCAAACTTTGTTTCCAACTTTCCTTTTGAGCGAAGATCTGGTGTCTAGCTCCCAGGTCTTAATCTGGATATGTGTGAGAAGAGATTTAAAGGTCCCTAACTCCCCATCTCTTAGCTCGGATGGAACCTCCACCAAAGCACTCTGCATTGACAGCACGTCTGCTGCCGCTCACAGCATGCACCCCATCACCGACAAGTTTCTTGCCAGTCGTATTGTTGAGGTATGCCGAAAGACTGCTCAGTCCCTTTCTGCAAAAGGCAAGGAAGCTATCGTTACTTCTGTGGGTCGCCGTAAGGCTGCCCCCCACATTCCTACACCACCTCAGGTCTTTATGCTTAGAGGCTCAACACATCGAGGTAGAGACCCTAAGGCCTCCACCTCTCGCACACACTCTAAGTCTCGCGGGTCATCTACTCGAGCCACACCTTGGGGCAACCCTTATGTTACCTCGAGTCAATGTCCTGGATCAGGCCTCATTGGGCCAGATCCTGTACACATTATGCATGTGCATCTCACCACTCGGGGCAACGCTGTCGCTACATCAACTCGAGTACATAGAAGACGACCCCTTCGTTCTCCCTCTCAGCACACATTACCAACCCATGTAAGGGACAGGCTCCCACCTGTTTTCTTAAAAACACATGCTCATGGTTCGCGGCCTCCTAAGGCAAGACCATCAGTTTGAGACCGGGCTGACCCCCAAGTCACTCGCTATCCTTCTTCAAGGGGCAAACACGCATCGCCTTCATAGACAGCTCCTCGCTCCCAACTCAGTTGCCTTCATGAGCCGATCCTTTCCCTGCCTGCCCCTCCTCTGGCAGGCACCTCCAGCCCTGGTACTCAAAGACCTTCCCCAAGAGTATCATCTTGAGCTAACCCCATCAGCTCGGTCATGACTCTGGAGCCCATAACAGAGCTCGGGGAAAAGACCTGATGGGAGATCAAGTCCTTCACCCTCTCCAGCTCCGGTTGGTCCCAGTTCCTGGCCCACACCCATTGCTTTACCTAATGAAGATGCACTCTCTTGTGCATGAAGAGCCGACTAACCGCGGTCCTGATCGCAGTTTTGGCATGAGGTCCATCCAAACCTCAAAGCTAAACATGGCAGGGGTCTGTAAATCCTGACTGGGGAAGTAACCAAGATGGTCGGGGCAGCCTCTCCCAGTGACCCTCTTCAGAAGAACCCCTTCTATCCTCTTCGAATTTTGGAACCCGAGGAGGAGGTGCGAGTATCCTGCATAGTGGTCAGCATTGTAGAAGATTACCCTGCCACCCAGCAGCCATGTTCCCAAGACCATTGAGAATCAGTCCTCACGCAATTGACATATGAGACTCGAGTCCAGTCGGGGCATGCTGTGCCCTTGCTGACTGATCAGCCACACGTGACTCACCAAACTCGGAAGCCTTCAACAACACCTAAGGCTGACCGCCTCGAGGAAATGGTTAGCATTATGGTTGTGACTGAACCTAATGACAACCAAGAAGAACGCATGGATAGGTTTGAGCAGATCGTGCGAGCAATGATGGGGAAGATTGATCTCATGGAAAGCACGTGGTCCCCAGTCAATGTCTCCCATCATGAGGCCGACTCTCATCACTCAAGTGATGCAGCTCCAAGCAGCCTCCTCCTCCTGCCTCACAACACAACTCTGTCCCTCACCCCGTATCACAGGCAAACATCGACGCTATGGTAACCCATAGCTTAAAGAGCAGACAGATCCCGTGAGTGTAAGGTACAACTCTTTATCAAAAGCCGTACCCCTCCTACATTGATCAGGTTCTATTTCCCTCATACTACAAGAAAGGGAAGCTTCCCCTGTTCGATTGTACAACATCCCCACACCATCATATCGCCCATTTCCAAGCAGCATGTCGAGAGACAGCGGCTGATGGGAGACTCCTTCTCTGTTAGGCTTTTGAAACCCTTGATGACTCAGATTTTCATTGGTATGCTCGGCTTCCCCCGAATTCAGTACATACTAGGGAGGCAATGGAGAAACTGCTCCACCGACGCTTCTATGAGGTTAAGAGAGAGGTCCAAACCATCGAACTTCTCACCTTGATTCAGAAACCAGACGAACCTGTGGATCATTTTATAGCAAGATGGAGGGATTTGGCTGCTAGCCATCATAATCCCATGCCTTAGATGGAGGCAATTCAAACTTGTGTGCGAAACATGCGACTTGAGATAACTATATATATTGAAGCCTCCAATCTGACCTCTATGTTAGAGTTGATCTTTAAGTCAGGTTGCATAGAAAGCCTGTCACGCCACCATGGTGGGTCACAACAACAATCTGGAAGCTCAGGAAACAACTGAGGCAATGGTAGCTCTTGAACCAATGCCCGGGGCAACCAACAGAAAGGAGTAATCAGCGAAGCTGTCATTGTCAATGATCCAAAGAAGGTTCTCTCCCAAACTTGGACCTCTCCAAAGGGGAAAGCACAGCGACAGCGCCTCAAGCAGAAAAACAATAACAATCATACAACCGAGTACCCCCACCTATGAGCCTTAATCGAGATGATTATTCGACCAGGCATAAGAATAAAGTCTACCCTTTTGAAAAGGAATGGGTTCTCGCATAACGCGAACTATTACTGGAAAAGAACATGATCGAGCTGCCTGAGAGCAAGTTTCCCAATCAAGCTGGACTCAACATCCATGCGAATTACTGTGCTTATCATCGGAGAGTAAACCATCTCAAAGAGGAATGCTATACGCTAAAATACAACATCGAAGCCCTGATCCAGAAGGGTCAGAAAAAGCTCGAAGAGCTAAAGTGTAATAATTCTAAAATTCCAAAAAAAACAAAAAAAAAGGGGTAAACTTTTAATAAGTGATGGTTCATATGAGCATGATGGTCCTTAGGGACCATCACTAATTTCAAAAGATTTTGCTGCTCTTACCACGTCCACTAAAGGGCGTGGGCTTTAAGCGTTTAAAGTGTAATTTAACGGTTACACCTCATGTGTGAGGTGTAACTTAATAAAATAACATAATATAGTATCCTAAGAATTTAAATACGAGAGGCGAGGACTCCCACCCTAGAAAATTTTGAGATTTCTCTCTCTAGTTGAATTTTTATCGAAAGCTTCCTCTCAAATATTTAGGTAAGTGACTTCATTATCTTGAAAAATAATCCGTTCTTTTTAAAAGATAAAATGAAATAATTATTTCTGCTTATTATCATGAACTTTAGGCGCGATAAATTTTATGCGCACGTGACCTCATTATTTTGAAAAATAATATTTTTAACAAAATTATAATAATATGAATTTTAAATGCTGTAAATTCTTAGAAATAAATTTATTTATTTATTTTTCTTGTCTATTGTTATAAAATTTTAGAAATAAAATTATTAGAAATAAATGTGATATTTATGCTGTTAGTAAAATTGTGAGATTTCTTTCTACTGTTTTTGAATATTTAGACATTGTAAATTTCATGTGCAATGACTACCTCATTATTTAAAAACTGATATTTTTGCAATTGATTATAGCATTGTTGTGAAATGTTTAATTGCGAATTGACATCTCATAAATTGTGATAATTCTGTATTCTTGAAATTCTATAAGAGTTTTTCTATACATATTAACTGGCAATTATGCTAGAATGTCTTTACGAACTGCTACCTTTCTAAATTTAAGCCCAAAATATTTGATTGATTATATTTGAAATGTTATTGAAAGTGACTGTTATTAATGGTTTCAGTGAAATTCATATTAATGATTTCAGTGATATGTTGAGTACATGATATTGCTGCTTTCGAATGTTTAAAGAGATTTAGAAATACTTTAAGTATGCAAGTGGACTCATCCGATTCGTCGGTGAGGTTTAAGTGGACCTATCCGGGACGCCGGTAGGGATTAAGTGGACTCATCTGGTACGCCGGTGAGGTATAAGTGGACATGTAGGGATTAAGTGGACCTATCTGGGACATCGATGGGGATTAAGTGGACTCATCAAGACGATGATGGGGTATATTAGTGACCTACTTGGGACGCCAGTAGGTATTATGTGAAATCCTTTGAATTATGCACTGCCGTTAAAATGTTATATGCATTTCAATCATTTGGATTATGTTTAATTGTGCATTTTTTAAAGTGAAATTGTTATCTATAAATGCTTGTGCTCGCATTGTTTTTAATTGACCTCCATTTTGAAAGTTTGTTTATATCTTTCATCGATGATTATTTTTAGGATTATGATGATCTATTACTGAGTAGCCAAACTCATCAAACTATGGTAAACATTTTTCAGGATAACTGCGGTTTCATTTTGAGTGCTCATCAAGATCAACTTTGGAAGATATTGTAGTTGTGCCTAAGCTTTCTTTTGTTACTTTGTAAGAATTTGCCACTGTAAATTTGTCCTATCAAGAGATGTATATATGTTTTGACTGTCACATCTCAGGAATAATCCAAGGAAACCTGACAGTAGAACAGTACCAAAAAGAAATGGAATTTCTAGAATTAATCCAAGGAAACCGGACAATAGCACAGTTAGAAGCCAAGTTTACTGAATTGGCCAAGTTTGCTCCACATATGATTAACAATGAGGCAAGAAAGGTGAAGAAATTTGAAAGGGGTCTCAGACCAGCTATTAAAAGCAGAATATCAGTCTTAAAATTGAAAACTTATGCGGAAATAGTGGATCGAGCCCAAATTGTCGAAAAAGATTTTGAAGATTACTAAAAGGCAAAAAATAAAAAAATTCAAGTTAGACCCACACCATCTAATCGACATCAGTTTGAAAGGGAAAACAAGAAGCCAACGCTTTTACCACCTTAAAGTCCAATAGAACCATGTAAAAAATGTGGGAAAAACCATGGATCGAGCCCTTGTTATTGGAATACTGGAGCCTGTTTTAAATGTGGAAAATTGGGGCACCAGATTAGAGAATGTCTTAGCATATAGATGCAACAGCTTCCAAAGCAGGGAGAGATAACTCAAAAGCCTCAGATAAAGGGAAGAGTATTTGCGATCACCCAGCAAGACGCTCAGGCCTCAAAATAAGTGATCCAAGGTACTCTTATTATCTTCCAAAAGTAGCTCATGTTTTGATTGATCTTGGATCTACTCATTCATTTATGTCATCACACTTTGCATATCACTTAAAGGTAGAACCAGAACAATTAGAATACATTCTAGAGGTAGCCACACCAATGGGAAATTCAAGTGACGCCGATATAGTGTACAAATCCTGTGTAATAAAGATAGAAAACAAGGAACTATTGGTTGATTTAATACTCCTAAAAATTTAAGATTTTGATGTAATCTTAGGCATGGATTGACTTTCTGCATACCATACAAGTATTGATTGTTACAAGAAAATGGTTACCTTTAGTATTCTGAATCAACCAGTATTTTACTTCAATGGTATCAAAGAGGACTCCCCATCATATTTAATCTCTTGTATTCGAGCTAATCGTCTCCTTCGAAAACGGTGTCAAGGCTGTCTTGCCTATATCAAAGAAGATAGGAAGGAAGAAATAAATTTGAATACCATTCCGGTTATTCGAGAATTTCTCCAACGTTTTCCCTAAAGAATTGCCAAGATTACCGCCTGATAGGGAAATTGAAGGGGTAGCCCCAATTTCTAAGGTACCTTACAGAATGACACCTGCAGAAATTGAAGAACTTAAACAACAATTGGAAGAATTATTAGATAAAGGTTTTATCAGCCCCAATGTGTCACCTTGGGGTGCTCCGGTATTGTTTGTTAAAAAAAAAGATGGGACTATGAGATTGTGTATCGATTATAGACAGTTGAACCAAGTGACAGTGAAAAATAAGTATCCATTACGTAGAATAGATGATTTATTTGATCAATTACAAGGATCACAAATGTTTTAAAAAATTGATCTTAGTTCTAGATACCATCAGCTTAAGATTAAAAGTGAAGATGTTCCCAAGACAGCTTTCAGAATAAGGTATGGCTAATATGAATTTTTAGTCATGCCTTTTGGATTAACTAATGCACCAGCTGCATTTATGGATTTGATGAATCGGATCTTTAAGCCCTTTTTGGATAAATTTATTGTGGTATTCATCGATGACATTTTAATTTATTCCAAGAATCAGAAGGAACATGAGCAGCATGTAAGAATGGTATTGCAAATATTAAGAGAAAAGAAATTGTATGCCAAACTTAGTAAATGTGAATTTTGGGGTGAACAAGTGACATTTTTAGGACATGTCATATCAAAGGAAGGTTTATCAGTTGATCCTTCAAAGGTTGAAGTCGTTGTTAATTAGAAACAACTAAGAAATATGATTGAAGTTCGAAGCTTTTTGGGATTGGCAGGATATTACAGAAAGTTTATAGAAGGATTTTCTCGAATCGCAACCCTATTAACACAGAAAAATGTCAAGTTTGGGTGGACAAGTGAATGTGAGGAGAGTTTTCAAGAATTAAAAGTTCGATTAACTTCAGCAACTATTTTAATTATTCCTGAGGGAAGTAGGGGATTTGTGATTTATAGTGATGCTTCACATAAAGGCTTGGGCTGTGTATTAATGCAATATGGGAAAGTAGTGGTATATGCATCCAGACAGTTGAAAGATTATGAAAAACAATATCCAATTCATGACTTGGAACTGGCTGCAATAGTATTCGCTTTGAAAATGTGGAGGCATTAGCTATATGGTGAGCAATTCGAAATATACACAGATCATAAGAGCTTGAAATACCTCTTCTTTCAGAAGGATTTAAATATGCGGCAGATAAGATGGATGGATTTCTTAAAAGATTATGATTGTACAATCCATTATCATTAAGGAAAAGCTAACGTTGTGGCCGACGCTCTAATTAGAAAATCTACGAGAGTCTTAGCTCATCTAATGATCCAAGAAATGAGATTGTTAGAGGAAATAGTGGATTGATGTGGTGTGGTAAGTATGATTGCCAACATTAAGGCAGAACCCCAATTAATCCAACAGATTCGATCGGCACAAAAGAAAGACCCTCAGCTTATAACAATTGTAGAAGAGGTGAAGCAAGGAAAGAGAGACGAATTCTGTATATGTAGTGCGGATTTGCTAAGATTCAAATGTCGGATTTGTGTCTCGAATGATGAGAGTGTGAAGAAAACTATATTGGAAGAAGCACATCACTCTCATTATACGATACATCTCGGAAGTATTAAAATGTATTAGGACCTGAAGAAAACCTTTTGGTGGAATAATATGAAAAAGGAGGTAGCGCTATTTGTGTTTAAGTGTCTAACATGTCAGCAAGTAAAAGCTGAGCATCAAAGGCCCACTGGGTTGTTGCAGCCTTTACTCGTGCTAGAGTGGAAGTGGGAGCACATATCTATGGATTTTTTCTCTGGCTTGCCTAGAACAAATTCAAGACATGGTAGCATTTGGGTCATTGTAGACCAACTGACCAAAGTTGCCCATTTTCTGCCAATTCGCACAACTTACACTTTGGATCGACTGGCCCAGTTGTACATTAAGGAAATAGTGCGGTTGCATGGAGTTCTGGTCAGTATTGTATTGGACAGGGATACTCGACTTACTTCTAAATTTTGGGCTAGGCTACAGTCAGCCATGGGGATGAGACTCACCTTTAGCACTGCCTTTCATCCCCAAACTGATCGACAATCGGAGATGACCATCCAAACTTTGGAAGATATGTTGAGGGCCTGTGTCATTGACTTTACAGGAAGCTGGGATGACCATTTACTCATGATTGAGTTTGCTTATAATAATAGCTTCCAAGCCAGTATCCAAATGGCACCATATGAAGCCCTATATGGAAGGAAATGCAGGTCACCCATCTGTTGGGAAGAGGTTGGTGAAAGGAAGCTTTTGGGGTTAGAAATTGTTTAGGTAACCACAGATAAGATAACATTAATTCGAAAAAGGCTCAAGATAGCTCAGAGTCGGCAAAAGAGTTATGCCGATAACCGAAGGAGAGATCTTGAATTTGAGGAATGTGATCGAGTTTTCCTAAAGATCTCACCACTAAAAGGCATTATGAGATTCGGTAAGAAAGGAAAGCTCAGCCCACGTTACATCAGACCATTTGAAATCCAGGAAAGAATAGGAGGTGTCGCTTATAGACTTGCCTTACCACCCAAATTGGCAAATGTCCATAATGTCTTCCATGTAACGTCACTGCGAAAATATCAGCCTGACCCATCCCATATCTTGAAATATAAACTTTTACCGATCAAGAAGGACCTATCCTTCATTGAGCAACCAATTTTGATACTGGATAGAAGGGTGCAAGTGTTGCACAACAAGGAGATTCTTTTGGTCTGCATATTATGGTAGTACCATTCAAGAGAAGAGTCGACTTGGGAACGAGAAGACGATATCAGAGAAAACTATCCTTATCAATTTCAGTAATCAGGTATAAAAATTTAGAGGACTAAATTTCTTTAAGGGGGGAAGAATGTAATAATTCTAAAATTCCAAAAAAAAAAAATAGAAAAAAAGGGGGAAACTTTTAATAAGTGATGGTTCATATGAGCATGATGGTCCTTCAGGACCATCACTAATTTCAAAAGCTTTTGGTTTAAAGCTTTTGCTGCTCTTGCCACGTCCACTAAAAGACATGGGCTTTAAGCGTTTAAAGTTTAATTTAACCTTTACACCTCATGTGTGAGGTGTAACTTAATAAAAGAATATAATATAGTATTTTAAGAATTTAAATACGAGAGGCGAGGACTCCCACCCTAGAAAATTTTGAGATTACTCTCCTTAGCAGAGTTTTTATCGGAAACTCCCTCTCAAATATTTTTGGTAAGTGACTTCATTATCTTGAAAAATAATCTGTTCTTTTTAAACAATAAAATGAAATAATTATTTATGCTTATTATCATGAATTTTAGGCACGATAAAATTTATGCGCAAGTGACCTCATTATTTTGAAAAATAATCTTTTTAATAAAATTACAATATTAGGAATTTTAAATGCTGTAAATTCTTAGAAATAAATTTATTTATTTATTTTTCTTGTCTAT
>NW_006494719.1:251138-267120 GCF_000471905.2 Amborella trichopoda
GTTTGTTTATATCTTTCATCGATGATTATTTTTAGGATTATGATGATCTATTACTGAGTAGCCAAACTCATCAAACTATGGTAAACATTTTTTAGGATAACTGCTGTTTCATTTTAAGTGCTCGTCAGGATCAACTTTGGAAGATATTGTAGTTGTGCCTAAGCTTTCTTTTGTTACTTTGTAAGAATTCGCCACTGTAAATTTGTCTTATCAAGAGATGTATATATGTTTTGACTGTCACATCTCAAGATTATCTGTATTTTAAATTCTTGGGGCGTGACATAAAGAAAGCATTCGGGCCAGCAGAAGCTTCTCACACAGTGACAGTCCAAGAGCCAGACGAAGCGCCCAACCTCCTTCAAGCCTTGTTCGTCGTGGTGCTTCAAGAAGGCCTCATCACACTAAAGGCGGAAAGGCAGCCTCGATGCCTTGCTTAGGAAGCTGAGAACCATTGGTGCCTGTACTATTAGATATGGGGCCATGACCAGAGCGAGTGCTCTAGTTGCCATTACATAATCACAAAGAAAATACAGGGATGCCATGAAGCTTGTAACGTTTCAGAAGGAGACCCCCAATTCACTGCTCCACCAGTGCGAGAGGGCCTCCCGACACAAGACCTGGGTAATGATGATTCAGATCCTGTTGGACCCTCAACTTCCCAACCATGGAGAGTCTATCACGGGCGAAGCAGACTCAAGTCCTTAAAGCGAGAGGCAGTTCGTCAAGTTATGGCTATTCACAAACCTAGCAAGATGAATCAAAAACTTCCAATGAAAACCAGGAGAAGACGGGCGCCAAGAGCTGCTCGCCGGAGCAACAAGACTGCTCAACCACTAGTTGAGCAAGAATTTCTCAGACCTCTTCCCCCATTGCCGACCTTATAAGACTTCATCCCCGGCATAGTCATCCTTCCTTCCTCATCTCATCAAGAGGATGTCCCTGAGCCATCTTCTACTCGGGGCACGTCCAATGAGGGTGATGACGTTAAAAGTACCCCCCAACGGTCTAAGCAAGGGAAAGACCTAAAAGACTCCCTAAACATGTCCAACTCTGGTGATGATGTAAAAAACTTTCCAAATCGATCCGATGAGGGAAATGACGTTAAAAATCCCTCACCTATTAACCCCTCTTCTTCTTTTTCCTCATCATCTTCTTCTTCTTCCTCTTCTACGTCTCTCGTAGGTACAACCTAAGAATGTCCAGACTTCGAGGCTCTTGACAAAGAACTAGAAGGAATCAATATAAGCAAGATGCATTAGAGACGACTGAGAAAGATGCTAGCCCAGGCAGCTGGATTCTTAACAGTTGCTGAAGCCTTGGTAGCTTGAGCAAAGTCAGAGCCATCCTCTTCTATTAGGAAGTGCAAGAAGTCAAAACAAAAAAAACCCCAGTGACCCCCTGAGTCTGACTTTGAGCAGAGGGTAAGAGAATCAAGAGGGTAGAGCTTCTATTCTTAGGAAGTCTGTCACATGGTGCAAATCTGAGAAGCATCACCCAGCACGGAGCAAATGAGCCTAAGATTGGGGAAAACGCTGCAACCTCCACCTCAGAAGCCAGGAATCTTAAAGTTTCTCGGTCCACCACTCCTTCCTCACCTAAATACCCCAGAGAATCAACCCATACTCCAATTCCCTGGGATGCCTCCGGTCCCATATACCCAACCACGTCTTAAGACTCAACCTCAAACCTCCACTTCACTTAAGAAAATCTCTATCACCCAGACCACCCAAACCAAGCCTGCTGCACAATCAAGTCAGCCAGCAGGCCAAAATAAACCTCTTCCACTTAAACCTGTTCCTCAACCTACTATACCACTCAAACCATTGGTAGGACCAGGAGCACAAAAGGTTGACGAGGAAAAGGTGAAATATGATGTGATAGGACACTTGAGGAAGCTTCCAGCCCTTCTCAGCATCTATGATGCTCTCATGCTCTCAATGGATTACTGGATGGCTTTGGTTCAGGCTCTTTCCGATCATGAGGTGTATGAGACCGAAGTGGAACCCATCGAGGTGGACCCATCAATCTTGAGTGGATGAATGGCGATCCCTTCTCAGAGGATGATCTACAATTGGGAGAAAAATTTCACAATCACCCTCTCTTTGTGACGGGTGAATTACATGCATGCCCCATCAATCGAATTATGCTGGATGGAGGGTCAGCAGTCAACCTTATCCCAAGGATAATCCTCACTAGATTAGGATAAGGCTCTGAAGATCTCACTCCGACACATATCATAGTCTAGGGATTCAACCAGTCAAGAGAGAAGCCGGCTGACACAGTCCGCCTTCATCTCAAGATTGGTGAATTAGACGATTACTCTCAGCTTCATGTAATTGACACTGACACCTCCTGCACATCCTTCTCAACCGCCTGTGGCTCCATGACCAGGGGGTAGTTTCGTCCACATTGCACCAGTGCTTCAATTATAGTCGAGATGGGAGACAGTACATGGTCTATGCTGATTAAAGAACGTTTATTGTAGCCGAAGCTCACTATGCTGATGCCAAGTATTATTTCACACATTCGGTGACACCCCAAAAGCCAAATGATGGTGATTTCAAGTTTGTGAGGAAAACTGAACCTTTGCCTCATGAAGATATTGAGGACATCTGGCGCACTGGTGAACATGTTCAAAGAAGAGGAAAGACAAGGAAAAATTCTCCCTCTAACTCCCCTTCATCCTAGCATGCCATTCACTACCCCTGGAGAAACTCCATATTCGCCTGTAGATGAGGCTTCCCCCTCTTCTTCCAGTTCAGAGCCACCTTTACAAGAAGAGGAACCAGAGGTCACTCTTGAGATTGAGGAAGTCATGGGCATAGAACTCCCAGCTCCAAAGGTCACCTACACTGCAGACCATCAAAAACTCCTACATGTCCCTATTGCACTCTTGAAATCAGAATTGGAGCACCAGCCACTGCGGAAGGTCCTCCAAACCCCAGTTGTTATAAGAAAAGAGGATGCTTCTCGTCCCACCTTAGGGTCAGTTCAGACCAGTGGTCAGCAGCAAGTTCTGCGCTTCCCTGATTTTGTGGGAGAAGAGTAGTTTGAGAAAGGGCAACCTTCTCGCCCTCAAGAGCAGGATCCCTTAGTAGAGTTAAGAAGCGAAGTTCGCAATCTCTAGAGCCAATTAGAGGTTATGCGTATCGCTTCAAAACAACTAGAGGAGTTTGTGCCTGAGATCAAGAGTTATGACGAACTTGAAGTGAATGTGCCTCGAATAGAAGCTAAAGCCCCCTCTGATTGGACTATTTATAATGAGCAGGCTCATCAAATAATAAGAAAAATAAATTATGAGCCCCTATACAATCAAACGTTAAGGGGAGAAGAAGCAATTTCTCACCACAATAGCTTATCGTAAGGCGCAGCAAGGCGTAGTGTATTCTGTCTTGTCCCCTTGAGACAATGAACATTTTGAGAGGTGGTCAAGCCCAAAAGAAGCAAATGAAGTGCAGCAAAGTAAAAGAAGAATGAAATCATTTAGAAAAATTAGCCAGAAGAGAAAAAGAGACATTTCATTCATAAATTCAAAATTTTTACATGTGTTGGCATATAGCAACGAAAGGACACTCTAAAAAATTATCAATGAACTTATTGATCTCCGCTCTAGATGCTGCAGAAGAAGCCTCAGCATGCTGAATACACTCCTTCAGTTCAACCACCATTTGAGCCTCTTGTTCCACGGAGACGGTTTCCTACTCGATGGTGCAAATGAGCTCTGATAGATCCTCAGCCAAAGAGGCATCCAAGGCCTTCCTCTGATTCATCTCCCTCTCAAGATCATCAAATTCCTTAGTCTCCACGTCTCCATTCTTATGGCTATCAGCCTGTTAAAACAAGCTCTTCCTTCCATATTGAGATCGAGTTGATGGGCAACCACAACAACCTTCTTTTGTGCGCAGGAATCTATTCTTTCACGACGACATGTGATCGACTCCTCCAAGGAAGCCAGCTTGCTGGTTTTTGCCTCATGATGCAACCTTCCCAATCTCTAGCTCTCTAGTTCATTTAAAGTAGCATCAAAACGAGAGATGACTTCTTGCGCATTCTCCAAAGAAGTAGTCGCAAGGGCAAACTCCCTGAGTTTGGCCAGTGCCTTGCTCAGCTCGATGAGAGCAGCTCCCTTAAACGCTGAAGACCCGCATGGGGAATGTCTTCAATCATGCCGAATACCCCACTGAAATCAGGTCTTGACAGTACTGCTGGGTCCACCACTACAGAAGGAGCTTCGGTTTCGACGGTCGGGCTCAAAGGAATGATAGCTATGTGAGTCACTGACTCTTCTAGAGCAATCGCGATCTCAAAGCCTCAGGCACCTGGGATTCAAAGGGACTCCCTGTCTCACGTTGCTCGATTCCCTCAGCATTGATCTCCTCAGCGCCAATCTCCTCACCTTGGCCTTCACCTGCTAAGGCCACCACTCCGGTCTCAGTGTGCTCCAAAGCAACCTCTTTCCCTTGTCTCTCACCCTGTAGCATGGCCTCGATAAGTTTAAGGCCAACATCTCTTCCTTGATCTCCACCTTCCTGAACTGTCACTTCAGTCTCGACAAGTTCAGGGGCTACCTCCTCCCTGTGACCTTCAACTTCGACCGCGACCTCTTCTACCTGGTCCACATCACCCACAACCAGAACTTCTTCCACTAAAAGCTCAACCCCCTCATCTTCATGACCTGTGCACTCTAGGGCAGCAGCCTCTTGATGCTCAGGTGCCTCACTAACCATATGCCCCTCCTCTTGAAAGATACTTGGGCCCTCACTATCCATGACCGCAACTCCTGTCTCAGTCGGGGCAACAACCTCTCGAGGGTGAGAGGCCCTGCCAGTGTCAGGTTCCTCTCCTTGAGGAATAACCCCAGGGCCTTCAACCCCATTGATTTGCATAGGAACTGGATTTGACTCAGGAATCACCCTTGGACTTAGAGACATCACCTCAAGTTCCGGCATCGCCTGTCGATGAGAAGCAATGACAATAGGCTCAAAGGGGCAAGATTCATCTACCTCAGTTTCTGAAGAGGTAGAAAAAAGTTCAGGAGAAGCAAAAGATGATGGAGAAAGGGTGACTTGGAAGGGATAGCAAAAGAACCAGAGACAGAAGATGAGGATCTACCTCTTGATTCTAAGATGACTGAAGTTTCGCACCCCTACATCTTCGAGCACGTCTGACAGCCCGAGGCGGTGCACATGTGTTGATAGGAGCAGGGCATTTCCTTTTCTTCCCTCTTATTGGAGAAGGAGCAGCTGCCCCAGAACTCCCCTCTCGAGAAGAGCCTACAGTAAGAGCACTGTGGGAGCCGCTCCCTATCAATGTGTTCAAGTCCTGAATCGGATGCCCTTCATGACCAGGGACCTTTCGACCATCCCTCCATTGAAAGATAGAGGTGAGGTGGTAAAAAATGCTCCCCGTTTCTTCTCCATGTAAAGAAATTGAGGCGAAGTGTCATCTACCGCTATCCCTCGAGGTATCCCAAGAGCTTGCCAATTCCAGGGGAAGCCTAAGCCAAAGACCTCGCCAAGAAGGGGAGTGTTGACGATCCTTCTTTATTTAGTCTCTCAACACTAGTTGCAGTTCTCCCCTTTCTAAAAGTGATCAGCTTCCCAGTATTCCCGACTGATGATCCTCCACCAGCACTCATAGAACTCGATCACATGGACCCTTCTGCCAAAGTATCACATACTTGCTAACCTCTGTCATCTCCAAACATGTAAACCATGCGGTCTGAATATGCTCTGGTCGCCATGATTCTCGAAGAGTCCCCTGCTCTTCCTGCTTCACTGTGTTCACTATACCATGATGCTTCTCAAAGAACACTAAGAAGGGGCAACTCTGATCAAGCCCGTGTTGACGAGCAAAGTGATGGGGAAGTACCCTTCCAGTCTAGCACTGAATGGGGTACGATAAGCCAAAACCCCACTTCTGATGCTCAAAATAAGCATGAGCTCCTTGATGGTTGTGGGAGCACCATCTAGCTCCTTGCCCAATTCATCAATGAAGGCATGGTCAGTAAAGCCCCCAACTAGAAAAGCAACCCGACACATACTGGAGGAATCATTCCCAAACAAGTTTCGCCCTTCCCTCGGGCGCTGAAAGATAGCCTTTTTCCCTGCAATCCTCATCAAGAAAGGGCACATTTTCTCCCCCACGCCCGGACTGCTGACATAAGTGGCAGGGAAATAGGACCCTAGCCACCCATACACGTAATGGATGGGGAATGGTGCCTTAAGGTCCCCAGGGAAAGCTTTGCGCCCCACAAGGTCATGGCCCCCCCCCCTTCGTTCCCTTTGTAGGCTTTCCCCCTCGAGATGGCTCCCAGTCCGTGGTAGATGTAACATAGAACTGGTTGTGAAAGGGCGTACTGGTGCTCCCTCGCCATCTCGCAAGCCACATAGAATGTGCTTGGACGGATGTCATCTGCCCCTCAAGGAATAACAAACTTGCATAGAAACATGGCCAAATATGCGGCCAAGAAGACACAATCATCACTGGTCTAAAATTGGTAGGTTGGAGGCATCCCCTTTACAACTACCTTTCCCTTCCTTCTTGAAGTAAATGGACCAGCTTCCTCAGGGTAATCCCCACAAAAGAATTTCAGCCATTCGACAAAGGTCACGCGACCATTGCTAGACTTGGAGAAAAGTAGCTGGTAAATCTCAAAGATCTTTTGAAGACCAGCATGTGGTTCCTCTCCCCTAGGCGAGCACCACTAAAGATGATTGAGTTCTGAGGCACGAACTTGTCATACATTGCTCCGATAAGTGGAAGGCCGCCGATGAAATAAAGATCAAGCAAGGAGATCCCTGCTTCAATAAGACCAAGGAGCCATGTATTGCTCACATGACTCCATGTTTCTAATAATACCTTGATGGTATTTGAGCATCGATCATAATAGTTGTTTGAACACTGCACAACAGCTAATAGAGAGGCACACTCAAGAATGCTTCTTGATTGGTGCTCCCCTTGCATTCGAAGGCCTGCAGAAGACCACATCTGCTCCTTTATTTTCACCATTCTCTTCTCAATGTGGGCAAATTCTCTTCAAAGGCCACATTCCTATGCATGCAATGAAGAAGGGCCACCCCTTCCTCAATACTGACGTTACCATCATTGCCTTACCGGACCTCAAAACAAATTGAGTCGGTAATGAATGTGACACCGAGGGGCCACTCTAGTTTGCATATTGGTTCTATTAGCCAAATGGGCTCACCCTTGACTAGGCTCTCCCTGGTAAAATCATCGGTGCCAAGCTCTCCTCCCCTTGGAAGATTTTTCATGTCAGGGATTCAGTGAGAAGGCTTGGCCATTATATAAAGCTTAATGACTCACTGTCGTGTGCAAAATCACTAAGCCGCTGATTATTGTCGCGCGTACTGGTTAACGTCGGCTGTGTTCTCAAAAGATAGCACCGACTGTGCCCAACATCAGCTGTGTTCTCAAAAGACAGCGTCAGCTGTGTTCTCAAAAGCCTAGCGCAGGCTGTGTTCCCAAGGGCCCAGCATCGGCTGTGTTCTCAAAGGCCCAGCGTCGACTATGTTCCTAAAGACCCAGTAACTGTGCGCTTTCAGTAACCGTTACCTCCCCCGAGACTTGTCATCTCCTCCCAGTAACTGTGCGCTTTCAGTGACCGTTCACTACCCTATGACACTTGGTTTCTCGTCGAGAAACCTCTTCGCTCGCCAAAAACCTACTAACAAACCTTTCCTCTTCCTCCAAACCCCTTAAAGCCAGTGTAAGATTATCGGCAGCTCCCTATTGTAACATCCCCTTTCCCTTTCTCCGATACCCCAAAACTACCACCGAAATCTCTGTGTTGGCCGACAAACTACTTTTTTCCCTCAACTCTGGCATTAGTGAGCCCCAAAAATCCCTTGTGTAACCCTGTTGGTGTCCTCTTTGCCTAGTCGAAGCTTTCTCTTTCTTGCCGAAGTTCTTACTGGACTTGCAACAACCGCCTATGAGCTCTGTGTTCTCGCCGAAGTCCCTTAGTCTGGAAGTCTCCCTCTCTCACTGCTTAAAACTTACTGACGCTTAACCTTCGGTGAAATGGTGGAAAAACGGGGTTTACCCCCTTATATAGACGACGTTTCCTTGCAGTACCCTCATAAACTGAGAATGCCAGTCAGGTCCTTGAAGGCCAAATGACATTGGGCCAGACTGGGTCGGGATCAATCTGAGGCTCGAATGCAGGTTTATCGCTGCCTATGCAGCAGGACTGGGTTGGTCTCAGGCCCGAGGCCTGAACACAGGTCATTGCCGTCTGTGTAACTTGTGAGCATCACCGTCTGTGTAACTTGCAACCAGTGCCGTCTGTGTAACTTGTGACCAATGCCGTATGTGTAACTTGTGATCAACGACATCTGTGTAACTTGTGATCAACGGCATATGTGTAACTTGTGACCAGTGCCGTTTGTGTAATTTGTGCCTAGTGCCGTGCGTGTGTCGTCAGTGTGACTAGTGTCTTGCGCAGTTCAGGACCAGCATCGTGTGTGTTTCGCTCCCCATGTTAACGCCGTGCATATGTTATCACCCTGCATGCCCTTATGCTAGGCCCTGGTCACCACCGTGAGTGCTCTGCTCACATCCCCAATAGGAGTTACACCTGTTCTGCAGCCCATCATCTCTAGTGGAGTTAGGTATATGCCAAAAAGAGTCATGCTTACCTCTTCAATCTCTAGTGGGTCTGTTCCGCACCAAGTCATTATCCTCCCTTAGACCCTTTCCCATCTTATCCTTAGGGAGTTGGGTTACCTTCCATAAGCCTATTCTTCATAGAGTCTTAATTCTCACCCTAGGGAGTCACACTTACCCCCTAATCCCTAGTGAAGTCCACTTCCATTTTCCATCCCTCGTTGGGTCACCATCTAAGCCCTTTGCTTGTGTATGGTCTTAATCATTTTATCCCCAGGGAGTCAGATTGTCATGCATGCCTCTATTCCCCATGGACCTTCACTTATATGGCGACCCACACAATAGTCCATGCTGCATGACCTTAAACTGCACAACCACAGTCTAGATGCACGAACTTAAACTGCATGGTCCAAATTATACGACCTTAAACTATAGCGGAGGTTTAGTTGCACTAACTTAAACTGCATGGTCCTAATTGCATGACTTTAAAACTGCATAGCCACAGTCTAAGCTATATGACGGTAAACCATAGTGCACGTCCTGGCCGCATGATGTTAAAAGGCTTAGCATCATGGTCCAAACTATATGACCTTAAACTGTAGCAGAGGTCTAATTGCATGACCTTAAATTGCATAGTCCTGACTGCATGACTTTAAATTGCATTGCCACGGTCCAAGCTATATTACCTTAAACTATAGTGCACGTCCTGACCGCATAACGTTAAACTGCTTTGCCCAGGTCTCGGAGGCATGACCTCAAACACATCCCCACATACCCGAATACGCCCCTTTACGTGCATCTTCACACATGTCTTCCCTAACTGACCCATCCATGTGTGCGTGCACCACCTTCATTAATTCCCCAGTAAATCCATCTTCCTTCATTACTATTCATCATTCCTTAGTGAGTCTCACCTGTGCTCACAAAACGCGAGCCATCCTGCCATCCACACTAGCCGTAAGCAAGTGGGTCACCACTTTCCACCATTCACCATCCATACATCATCCATCTTTCATAGGTAGCCTCATGTCATCTCCCCAAAGTGAGTTATGCTACCACCATACTCACTCCATGGCCTCCACAAACTGCCATCCATCCCCACCACGGGCAGGTATACACCATCCATCCCCATCACGGGCATGGTGTATACCTGGACAAGGGAACGTCATGAGTAAAAATGACGGATGGGCATGGTTACGAAACCATGAGTAAAAGAGTTTCATAAAATAAAAACCCAGGCATAGTGAAAACCCAAAAGGGCACCATGAGTAAAAATGGAAAAATAAGGGTGGACATGGCCGAAAGGTCATGGGTAAAAGAGCCCTAAATAAAAGGAAGTTGGTTAAAACTGTCTCTACAGCGCCACTTTCCAAGTCTAAGTGCAAACCCACAAAGGGCGCTTGGATTAATAGGCAGGTTGATGCAGCACACCCCTCTTGGATGGCTTTAACCAACATTCAAAAGAAAAGAAAAAAATTCATGGTGTCAGAATGCATTGATATTAGGACCCAAAAGGATGAGCATCAAGGAAATGTTCTGACAGCCTGAGTCTATTCGTAAAAAAACTCGAAGGACAAAAGACTCACCAAGAAGGCAAGACAAGTATCATGAAGAAGAGCACCATTCCCAGGAGGTCACTAGTGCACTTCAAGATGCTGAAAGTGCCCCAAGAAAGCCAAGTCAGTCAGACTTGGACCTATTATGCAGCAACAGGATTGAGCCCCCAGGGGTCGTCTCTAATGAAGAAGAGAGGTATCTTGATTATCAAAACTGTTAGCAGTAAGCACGGTTGTGCCCACAACTGGTCACCTCGATAAACTGAGGCACCCTGCTTGCCAAGTAAATTTGGTGCAAAAAGCAGATGACCGCCAACAGAAGGCCCTTCAGCAGACCATACAGAACAAACAATAAAAAGAAGAAATCCAGACTAAATGGGAAAAATGCCCTTAAGCATAGAACTTGACCGCCAAATGGGCCTGATTCTGACTGATGAGGTTCGTAAAAAATCCTCAGTTGTCAGAATCACAAATAATCCCTTGAGGGTGAGGACTTCAACAGGTCCCTCAAAAAAGTCTCTTATCCCCCAAAAGCCTCCACAGATGGACCTGTACACTGCATCCAAACGTTTGAGCATCCTAGGTACAACATTACGTTGATATCTCCTTGGCGTTCACGTGGTCATATGGCTAGGAAGTAAAAAGTAATAATGCCGAGGAAATTTTTCAAATGTTGTCCTTCTTGCTTCTCTCAAAGCACAACATTCGGTGGGGTAAGCTGTTTGAACACATTTTTCAGCACCCCCCGATGTGAAATAAAAGAGAAGCCGGTCAATAAAACTCTGACATACAATGGGATTTCTAACATTCTTAGAATTGTCCCAGAATGGGTTAAAACCTTCTTAAGCCTTCCAAAAGGCCATCTGTCAAGTTTCATCACAATCTGACATGTCTAAGCTTGTGCAGACAAAGAAACAGTTTCAAAAAAATTAACATCTAGTACCTTGAAATAGACTTCATAACTGGAACTCTATTTTCAATATGTTAAACAATGGTGGGATCATCGTCATTGGATCCAGCATGGTAAAAAACCCCTACGGGTTAAGTTTCGATATAAACGGACGTTCTAGGACTAAGTTATGAGTGAAACATTAAACAGGGGTAAGCCGCACGCTATTCTCATGCGGCCTCTCTGTACCAATGTCCATTAAAAGAAACTGGTTCGCACAGTCACGAGCAGCAACTTTGAAGACTAGTATTGCACTTGTCTTGAGTCGGATCATGCTCAAACTTTGCGAGCGTGTTTGTCTCATCAAGACGAGCATTTTGATATGTGGCACGACCCATGATGATGTCCGATCAGGAAGAAATACTAGAGAGAAATTGGCGATTTGTGAAGACAGTTGCAGAATTTTCAGTAGCGACACATCTCACTAGAGCGGCCAAATCACGGTGCTCAAGTATCGGATTGACGCGAGACTAGTTCCATCACGTGCGTAAGGTTTAAGACTATGTTTGGTCCGAACCCCGCACATGATGTACGGTCGGATTTCATGTGTGAAACCAATAAATTTGCTACAGATTCTGATCGTCGGATTTCAAGATTCTGGCCTAAAACCCAAGTCAACGAAATATTCGTTCTGGTACGAAATCGGGCTGCATTTGTTGCAACGTGATCGTGATGACATGTTCAGTGCGATTCAGCGAAGAAATCAAAGAAAAAAAAATCAAGAAATAAGCACACTATCGATCAGAAGTTTCCACAATTCTTACAAATTTCAAGTCATGTGATCGTGGCTTAAAGATGCGATCCGTGACTCGAATTTGGTATGAAATTGATCGTCATGCCGTGCCCAATGAGAAAGTAATCATCTTTCGACCAAAAAGGTGCCGGAGCAACCCCGAATCATCCATGGAAGATCACACATGTTCTAGGGCAGTAGCAGGGCTTATTTTGGATTTCCATGTATTGTTGGGCAGGGGCAAAGCTGTCCTTTTGTACTCATCTTTAGATTTTTCTTTAATTTAATTAAATTGTAATTATCATCAATTAGGCTAGATTTTGGGCATATACCCACTTTTGGGTCCAATTCTATAAATACATGCTAAATCAAATTGTAAAGGGACCCTCTCAGTTTTCAATCTCATGAATAAAATTTGAGAGTTTCACATCAAAATTGTGGGTACGTCTTGGAGAGAGAGAGATGAGAGAGAAAAAAAGTCTGATACCCTTCAATGAAGGTAACTTTTTCTCTCCTCCTCTCTTCTCTCTCTTTCTCTCTCCTCTTCTTGTATCTCTCTCCTCCTCTCTTCTCTTTCTTTCTCTCTCCTCCTCTCTTCTCTCTTTCTCTCTCCTCTGCTTTCTTTTTCTCCTCCTCTTTTTTCTTTATCTCTCCTCTTTTTCTTCTCTCTTTTTTTCTTTCTCTCTGATCTTTCCTTTCTCTCTTATCTCCAGTCATGCATGGTGGTGTCTGTCGCCGGGCATGACATTCTCTTTCTTCTCTTAATCTCCTGGAACATACACAGTGAGCCAGGCCTTAACCCGAGTGGCGGGCCGAGCCTCTGTCCAAGTTCCCTTGTCTCCTTTCCTTTATCATGAATGGTGGAACCCCATCGCCATCCATGTTTTCTTCTCTTTTCTCTCTCTTATGTCATGGACGGTGGAACCTTATTACTGTCTATGTTTTCTTCTCCTTTCTCTCTCCTATGTCATGGACGACGAAACTTCATCACTGTCCATGTTTTCTTCTCTTTTCTCTCTTATGTCATGGATGGTAGAACCTCATCACCGTCCATGTTTTCTTCTCCTTTCTCTCTCCTTTGTCATGGACGGCAGAACTTCATCGTCGTCCATGTTTTCTTCTCCTTTCTCTCTCCTCTGTCATGGATGATGGAACCTCATTACCGTCGAAGTTTCCTTCTCCTTTCTCTCTCCTCTATCATGGATGACAGAACCTCATTGCCGTCGATGTTTCCTTCTCCTTTCTCTCTCCTCTGTCATGAACGGTGGAACCTCATCGCCATCTATATTTTCTTCTCCTTTCTCTCTTTTATGTCATGGACGGTGGAACCTCATCGTAGTCAATGTTTTCTTCTCGTTTTTCTCTCCTCGGTCATGGACGATAGAACCTCATTGCCGTCTATGTTTTGTTCTCATTTCTCTCTCCTATGTCATGGACGACAACACCTCATCACCATCTATGTTTTCTTCTTTTTTCTCTCTCTTATGTAATAGACGGTAGAACCTCATCACCGGCTATGTTTTCTTCTCTTTTCTCTCTCTTATGTCATGGATCCGTGGAACCTCATCACCATCCATGTTTTCTTCTCTTTTCTCTCTTATGTCATGGACGACAAACCTAATCACCGTCCATGTTTTCTTCTCCTTTTTCTCTTCTATATCATGGATGGTGGAACCTCATCGTCATCCATGTTTTCTCCTTTCTCTCTCCTCTATCATGGACGGCAGAACCCCATCGCTGTTCATGTCTACTTCTTCTTTCTCTCTCCTTGTCATGGACGACAGGACCTCATCGTCATCTATTCTTCCTTCTTGTTTTTCTCTCCTTTGTCATGGACGAAGGGATCCCATTGTCGTCCATGCTTTCTTCTTCTTTCCCTCTCCTCAGTCATGGATTATGGAACCTCATCCTTGTCCATATTTTCTTCTCTGTTCTCTCTCATATGTCGTGGATGGTGGAACCCCATCACTGTCCATGCTCCTGTCTTTTTTCTCTCTCCATTGTCATGGATGGCAGGACCTCATTGCCATCTATGCTTCCTTCCTATGTTCTCTCCTTTTCATGGACGGAGGGGCCCCATTGCTGTTCATGTTTTCATCTTCTTTCTCTCTCCTCTGTCATTGACGACATAACCCATCACCATTCATGCTCATGTCTTTTTTCTCTGTCCTCTGTCATGGACGATGGGACCTCATTGTCGTCCATGCTTTCTTCCTTTTTTCTCTCCTCTATCATGGATAGCGGGACCCCATCGCTGTCCATGTTTTCTTCTTCGTTCTCTCTCCTCTGTCAGGGACGGTAGAACCTCATCGCCTTCCATATCGTTTTCATTTTTCTCTCTCCTCTATCATGGACAGTGGAACCCCATCACCGTCCATGCTCCTATCTTTCTTCTCTCTCCTCGATCATGAATGTCGTTCATGCTCCCTTCTCTTTCTCCCTCCTCTGTCATGGATGGTGGAACCTCAGCGCCTTCCATGTTTCTCTTCTCCTTTCTCTCTTCTTTCTTCTCTCTCTTCCTTCTCTCTCTTCTCCCTTCTCTTTTATCTTCCTCCTCTTTTTCCTCTCCTTTCTCCTCTCCTCTATTCCTTTCTTTTTCTTCTCTTTCCTCCTCTCTTTTATTCCCTTCTTTTCACCTCCCTCTCTCTTCCCTTTTCTTTTACTCTCTTCTTCTCTTCATGTTCTCTCTCTTTCTTTCTTGTTTCTTATCTGTCCTTTTTTTCTCTTCTCTTTTCTTCTCCTTCTCTCTTTCTCTCTCGTTTGACTAAGGGAGACTAAGATTAACACTGTCATGGTAGTCTCGTCATAGAACAATATTACCGCCGTATCGGTCTGAGTTACCGCGCTCGTCTTATTGCCACGATAGGCTAGCCATTGTGACAGCCTAGTTAGTGTTGTTCATATTGTCAAGTAGTATTATCGTCGTGCCAGTCTGAGTTACCATGCCCATCTTGTTACCACGCCAGGTCAATCACCTACTGGTCTAGCTACTGTGTTAGTCTAGCCACTTGGTCAAATTTCTCTTTCTCCTCTTCTCTTCCCTCTATTTTATTTCTCCTTACTCCTCTTGTCACGCCCATGTGCCTTCGCCCAAAGACAAGGTGGGGTCCCTCGGTCCACTTGTCTTGTAAATTAACCATGTGTGTGTGTGATTGCAGAAACATGAGAGTACATGCCAAGGGAGGCGATTCCAAACCACTTGTAGGACTGGGGGGCTTTTCGACATGATCTAAGAGGGCGCCCACATGAGTCTACCTGAGTGAGTCATAGACCCAAGTGAGGTGTGTCCTACCTCAAATTAAAATTCCTCTCTCATCGGTTGATATACCTGCCCTTGTTTTGTAGCAAGGTTCCCAAAGAGCGATCTCAAGTCCCATGTTCCCCTGAAACCTGAGATACGTGCCACCGGGTCATCCCGACCCGGAGGGCGAGATCGAGGCACCTAACCACTTGCATCAAACAATTTTTCTAAGAAATTTTTGACAATGGAATTTTGATTTATAAAGTACAATTTTTTTATTGTTAATGTAATTTAACTTATTTTTTTGTAATGATTTATATTTGTTATTGTCATGAATTGTTGAATATGTAAAAAAAGTATATAGTGCATCTGAGCTTGCACCTATTTAGTGCAGGACCAAAAATCTACCTCGTCAAAATAATTGGACGGTATGCATCACACACATGTCGAAAACGAAGAACTGTTACCAGCAGCCACGGTCCACCTCTCTCACCTAAAAGCTTGCTACCCCTTTTTCTCTCTAACACCTTGTCCACCCACCATAAAACTCATCCACTCCAGGCTTTCTCTCTCTAGCCATGTTTCTCTCAAATCCAACTATTCTTGCTTTCTCTCTCCTCTAAAAAAAAACAATATGGAGAATGATGCTATAAGAAGCAGTATGAGGCCATGGTTGCTCAACTCTAACCAGCATTTTTACTGCATCTTCAATGGAGCTCCTATCGAAGGTAGAAATCGAGGTAAATGGAGAGGGAGAGAGATCCAAATGGTAGTTGCAAGGAATGATAAAAAAACGAATTGAAAAATTAAAAGAAATTCATTTTGGAGATTTGACAACACATTATGTACACTATCAGATATCTGTGATTGTCAAA
>NW_006494719.1:269300-302350 GCF_000471905.2 Amborella trichopoda
ACTACGTTAGACCGACTAGTCGACGTAAACGTTTACGGTACGGTACGGTAGTAGAGACGATAGTACGTAACTACTACTAGTTACTACTTACGTCTATATATATATATATATATATATATATATATATAGGAAGTTACTACAAAACACCTATAGCCAAAAATGAACAGTGATTTTGTCTACCCTCATCACCGTCCAAAGTTCAAGTAGTGTTTTATTTTTTATTTTTTTTCTACCAATCAAAATAACTTAAAATTTGGAGCATGTGTACATCTTAGTGAAGCGCACTTAATAAACATATATAAAACAATAATTTACAAAAGAAATTGATGCAAAATAACACCAAAACATTTTAGGGGTATTTTGGTAAGCGTTTTTCTTGTAAAATAGTTTTTTGATATTTTTCATAGATTCGCTTATTTTTTATGAACAGATGTTCCAAATTTCAGGTCATTCTGATTTGTAGAAAAAAAAATGAAAAATGAAACACTACCGAACAATCATGATCGTGCAATGAACTTTGGACGATGATGAGGGTAGACGAAATCACTGTTCATTTTCGCTTATAAGCGTTTTGTAGTATCTTCCAATATATATATATATATGAATAATAATCCAATGCAACAGTTGTATCATAGTATAATGCAACGACAATTCTAAACAACCATGTTTGTGGTATTTGTATGACCCTCAATTTTGCACCCACACTCTTCTTCTTTTCTTATAGAAAAGTAATTATTGTTTTGATAAATACACCCATCACAAGCTCATATGAATATATAATCCCAATGGCCAAGATTGTGGGCTGATCTGAAGATCACGGATGTCCGGTAATGCTTGAATTTTATTTATTTTCTACAAATCCAAATCATTTGAAATTTTAAGTGTGTGTTCTTCTAATCAAGTCGCACCTAATAAAAATATAAACACATTTATTCACGAATAAAATAACCAAAATATCCCCCAAAACGTTTGTGAGGTATTTTGGTCAATTTTTTTCATGAAAATATTTTTTTGATTATTTTAAAAAATTAGCCTATTTTTGATAAACACACACCTAAAATTTCAAGTGATTTGGATTTATAGAAAAAAAAAAATTCAAATACTACGCATCCGTGATCATCAGGTCCTCCCAGATTCAATCTGGGCCGTTGAGCTCATATGTTTATATGAGCTAGTGGGCTAATCCCAGCTTTTTTCATATATATATATATATATATGGATAATCTAAATTTCACAACCCTTCAAATTACAAAGGTTAATGATAGAATGAGTTGTGAATGATGGATTTATTAACTTTATGGTGCGTTTTTTTTAAAGACAGTTACGTTTTGTGATATGTTCATCATTAAGTAAAGGTAATTTTGTAAATATCACTACAAGATAAGGGGTACTTTTGTCATCTCTATACGGGAGAAGTTGAATGGATGTTGTCTGCCCACACTCCTACAATGTCAGCCAATGACCCATATTGAATCTGGGCCGATCTGACGGTCAAGATCTTATTTCATATTTGAATTTTCATTTTTTTTTACAACTCCAAATTACTTGAAAATTTATGCATACATTATACTCATCAAGACGCACCTAATAACAATATAAAAAAGTAATTCGTAAAAACATTTGACAAAAATACTTTCGAATAACTTCAGGTGTATTTTGGTTAATTTATATTTTTTGAATTATTTTTTTTAATATTTTATTAGATTATAGTATTTTTTAAAAATAAACATTCAAAATTTCAAGTGATTTAGATTTTTATTAAAAAAATAAAAATTCAAATACAAAATGAGATCGTGACCATTGGATTGAGCCTAGATTCAGTATGGACCGTTGGCTGATACTGTAGCTATCAGCCCATGGGCTGACATGATCTTTTTTAATTGTGCACCCTATTGTTTAGTACACACATCTAAAATTTCATCATGAACCAATTTTTAGAAAAAATATTAAAATTTATATAGTGGTATGCATTCTGAATCACATGATGAAGATTTGACGGCTCTTATTCTACCTTTTTTAGTACACATGTCTAAAGTTTCATTATGATCCGATTTTTAGAAAAAATATTAAAACTAAATAGTGATATGAATTCTGAACAACATGATGAAGATCTGACGGCTCTCATTCCACCTTTATTACTATTCATTATAGTTGCCTAGATATTGTTAACTTTTTCATATAATTTCTTTTAAAGTTTGAACTTGGTCAATAGAATAAGTGCAAGATCTAATTCCACATCCAATGGTCAAGATTGATTGTGAAGATTAATGGTCTCATTATTTCTTTATATATATATAAATATATATAGACATGTGCATATACGTAGACAACTATATATTGTACAGACATGTCGTGTCCAATTGTCATTTTTTTATGGTCCACATTTCTGACACTCGCATTTATATCACAAATAGACACACGTGTCTAGTTCGATGTAACATATGTTTTTAGCATTGATGACTCGATTGACACAATTATTGTAAGATTCTAGGGAGTGAATCTAGAAAGCAAGGGAAACACAAAAGTAAAGTATTGGGTAGAAATCACATACCTTTTCGAACTCCTCCTATGTGAATGATAAACTATTTTTAACTTTTCTCCTTTTTTACTTGTGTAACTCTCCAATTCAAGTACTATAACTGAAAGCACTATTTACGCAGTTCAAGTCCCCTGAGCCATTTGATACAAGTTGATCGAGAGATCTCATAGGTATATGGAAGTGCATTGAGACTTACTTTTAGAGAGAGAAAAATTACTTTATAGGAGGGAGAGTGGAAAGAGAGTCATGTGAGGGGAATGTTTTAAACATTTCTCTATACTTCAAATTTTATAAAAGTGGTTCCTCCTTTCAAGGGGTCAACAACTTTCAGGATATTTTGGATTTTTTAGCTATCCAAAATATTTGTTGTCTTTCTTTTTTCCATCAGTCAAAGCCCCATAATTTCAAAACTACTATTCCAACCACAAAGGGTATACCCCATAAAAAACCAATATCTCCCATTTGTCCTGCAGTGGGTGGGAACATGTCAAGATGTGAGAAATGGGGAGTACATGGCCTCGAGGCAGGTTGAGAGTCATTAGAGAATGTGTTGACTTCACCAATTTCCCTTACTATATTATCATCATCAAGTGAGAGTGCCCCTTTCAAATAGTTTGGTGGAAGTGCCCCTATAGGGTCTTCTTCATGGAATGAGATTGTCCCTCTTAGCATGTGGGATGGGCAATCTCTACCACATTTTCTTCAGATGAGGGGATGCCTATCAAGCTGGTGGATGGTATTGCCCTTGCTAGATCTTCTTTGTCCTCTTGAATATGGGCTGTCCTAAGTAGTGGAGTCATGCCCTTACCCCTATCTTCTTCTTAGGGTTCTTCATCCCAGATAGGTGGGTTATCTAGGAAATCTTATGAAAGTGGCTCAAGTGGTCCCTTTAGAGCTTCTAAGGGTAACTTTTGTTGAGATGTTGAATCCTTGGGAATAGCTAAGTATAAACATTTTTCTTCTCTCAGATTGGCTGCTAGATCAACCTTTGAGGATGGTCAGATTGATTGCTCTAGGCTTAACTCTTCATCTCAAATTGTTGGGTTCACCAAGAAATTAGCTGAAGGTAGCCCAAGCCGGCCCCTTAAGATTTCCAGAGGTTCAATTTCTTTCATCCATTCTTGAGAGTATGGACCTTCTTTTGGGTTCACCTTAGAGGATATTTCAATTGAGTCTTCTAGACTTAACTCTTTTGTTTCTTCTTATATTGTACTTTCGAGATTTATCCATTCTTCATTGATGTAGTCTTTGGGAATCCTTAGCTTCGAGATCAACTCAAATCTTAGCAAAACTTAATTATTTTTAAAAGATAGACAAAGTAGGGTCACTTGAATTATGAGCTTAGAAAAATACTAGATCTATACAGATTCGGTTCTTTTTCTAAGTCCATTGGCAGTGCGAACTCTAAATTTGTATTTTGACTTAAAAACACTTCTAAATTTAACAAAATCTAATAATAAATTAATTTTCAGAAATAAATGAAATAAGACAAAGAATAAAATGAAGAAAGAAAATAAAATTAAACACAAAAATAAATATTTAGCTCTAGAGACCCAAAACCCGGAGTTTCAGGCTTGGATTAGGACGCTCTTCTGATTTGCATCACCATCTAGTTTTTTTAGATGCCTTATGCTTGCTGGAATTGGTAGATCTAAGATTCTTTGACCTAGATCTAGGGTTCTTAAATCATGGGGAAAAATTTCGAAATTTTATGTAGGGTCTACCTAGGATTTTCTAAAAGTTTAAGCGGGATTTTCTTTAGTTTTCTAAGGTTTTTGGGGGCTTCTAAGATTAAATCCAAAATTTAGGATATTTTTGGGGATTTTTGGGAGAATTGTTTTGGGATTTTTTTCAATTTTTGAGGGCTTCTTCCCAATTTTGGATATTTTTGGGCTAATTTTCCTAATTTTAGGAAATTTGTTCTATTTTCTAATTATTTTTAAGCGATTTATGATTTCTATTTTTGGGTTCTAGAGGGTGTTATTTATAGGATGCAATTGGTGATTTTTCTTGATTTGTTATTAGCTTTTTTAGATTTATCTTGATCCTTTAGCTTTATTTAATTAAACAAAACACGTTTACTGCATCATCAGGCCATGTTTGGGCGTGTCGGGCAGCCACATGGCCCCCCTCGAGGCCCGACACTTAGGTCTCACGGGGACCAAATTGTTATTTTCTAGATCTTTTTAATCGTATATCTAATTTGGGTGATTCTAAGATCTTTGTAAAGCTCTCGGGCCCTACTTCAACTTGGGAAAGGTTTTAGACAAGTTTGGATCAACTATATTGGGTCTAGATTGTCTATGATCTACTAATATTTTTGTGTGGTCCTTTAGACTTAGAATCAACAATTTTAGAAGTTCCTTTAGCCATAATTTCGAGGGGGTCTCTATAGCTTGTGTCGCACACGTATGGTATGAGACAGGGTGACAAAGAAAGTAGACACATAGGATACAGAGTCCGAATAGAACAAAGGTGAACAAAGGGTACATGCCAGCAATGCGGGATAGCATCGTTCCTCAGAAAGTCTGGCATCAATCGGCCTACAGAACTTGTGGTCTCTGGGACCTGGACATGAGCTTAACCCATCATGTGGGGTGATTGCCATGCCCCCCCATTTTATCGGCTGAGGTCGTGGTGTTAGCTTTCGAAGAAAAGACGAGTTTCCTGAATTGACGCGGAAGTGGTTTAGGTGAGAAGGTGGAGAATCCCGGTTGAGATGGCCGTGGGCAAAGATGTGTCCCAGGGGGTTCCTATGTTTTATAGACACTTTTAGGAAGGTATGAGGTAGATTTTTTGGGTTTTTATGGAAAAGAGGGTTTCTTTCGCTCAGTATTTCTATGTGCTCCCGATCATCGTATTCAAGGCTGATTCATCTCCTTTGTTTTTTAAAACATTTTTTATGGAAAATGAAAAAATCAGGGAGAGTATTTAGAAATAGATGTTGATGCCAGGTTAAGAATTGAACCTAAAAAATTAATATTTTTGAAACCACAAACAATAGAAATTTCATTTTAGAAATTCCAAGATCGGGTTGTCTCTGGATCTGGGGATTTTGGGAAAAGGGGTAATGTGATATAGAGGTCTAGGGTGATCTTTTGGACAAAACCAAAAAATGCACACAACTTCAAAATTTCACAATGTAGACTTGCACAACCAAGCACTTAATACAATTACAGCCACTTCAATTGAATACAAGAGCACCGCAAGACTCAAATATCAACCAAATAAAACTCCATAATAGACCCATACAATACTTCATACACTTCATCAACAATAAAGCAAAACTATTTCATTTAACTTGACACATTACAAACATTGCACATATGTTATTTCACCATTCAAATACAACCATAACAAACGCAATTCCATACCTTACAAAACTTTAATACTAGTGAGTTCGAGTTCCAAAAAGAGCTGGGATAGCCAATAATTTGAACCCTTAGTGCCCGGGTGTGGACCTTTTAAGGACTTAATCTTGTCCCATAGTCTGGAACATTAATAGTTTTAAAGCTCAAGGAGATCAATTCACATGGGAAGCATAAAATCACTTTAATATCACTAAATAACATTTAATTAGAGAGAGAAAATAAGTTTGAGATCAGATTTTCAAAATTTGAGAGAGATCAAGTTCAAAACTAGAAATCGCTAAGGAAACTGCACAATGTAGTCCACGGGACCACAAAATTTTTTCTCAATGTAATTTGGAATACACGAACCCTACTTTTTTGGCTCATGTATGATAATAAAAAACGCAAATCAGATGTATGACCTCAAGAACATGATCTGGAAATTTCAGGTGAGGACAAATAGTGAAGAGGATGTGTAGATGGATGAAAACTCAAACTACACTACACATGAAGAAGAGGTGGACTACACTATTCAATCCAAACACAAGGATAAATGAAAACTAAAATTTAATGATTCTAAAACTTCTATAAAATAAGATTTAGAGCAAGCTTTTTTAATCAAATTTGGTATAAAGAGAATGAAACTCAAATAAAAGGAGTACCTTCATTAAAGAGATGAACCCACTTGATCTTATGAAGAGATCGAGCACACCATGGGAGTTCAAAACTCAAGGGAAAAATATGATCTCTCAAGGGGCAGGTTCGTTGAAGGTAAGATGGGCTATTTCTGTCTCACTCTAAGTTTGAAATGAAGTTAATTATCTATGGTGAATTGAACCTCAAGGGATAGTTATATTGGACAATGAATTGTGATTTGATTTTGATCCTTGGTGCTCTAAATATATGACACATGAGAGGCTATAATTCTAGCCACTCATTTCCATTCAACCACCAAGATATAAGGATAAGATTAGACATTATTATCACCCTTTAAAAACCCTAGGTTGAGCCCTTTTACCTTTTGGTCCATGTCCCATATAAATATATCAAGTTAGTCCTTAATTGCCCATGTTTTTAAATAAATTCATTAGATTACTTCATGGAGAAGGGCAATATCTATTTTGATAAAAGGTAAAATTCAAATAACCCATTCTCTTCACATGCTTCACACTAATGGGATAAATCCACATGGTTTTTTCACACATGTTGGTTTCTTCACACATGTGAAAGAATCCCATGTGGATAATAATTTAAAACTCAAATTATTTCAAAATTTTCTTAGTTTCACACTTGCCAAGAATGTCACATGTGAGAGCTAAAAGACATGTGACAAAAAGATTACTTAAGTCATAACGAAATATAACGCCATAATATAACATAACAAAACACGACATAACCTAATATAACAAAATAAAATATGACAACAAGGTCGTACCTTGGGATCCATGTCAAATTGACATCAGCACCCCAAGGGGTGTGTGGGGATGCCATGTGGCATCCCTATGACCACTTGGGACCCATGTGACATACCCGAGATGTCCTTGATGGTTATTTATGCCAAACAAACTTGTAGAAGGCTATTTTGGTGTTCTAAAAATTCTGAAAAATTCTTAAAATTTCCCAACAAATCAATTAATAATACTTAATCATTAACTTATCATTTTCATTAGAATTAAATTTGTACCAAAAGTAAATGAGATTTCTAAGCTCAATACTGGTTCTCAGAGTACTCCATTAGGCTAGTCTCGAATGATGTTCTACCGGTACCTCAAGCTAACCCAACAGACTTATGCTCAATAGTCTATGGCAGGGACATATAATTAATCATATCAAAATCACTGAGCCAGAGTTTCCCATCATTTGTTTCTCAATGGATTACAGGTGCACCACTCTGGGACATAGTATCACTTTAATACAAGGGTCATCTCAAAGCACACACTGACTTTTCTAAGTCTAGTCATATTATAGAAAGTGACATCCCATACGATTGTAAGTGCACATTGGTCGGGCCTAGATCCGCCTTACTTGGTTTCCCTTGGGGGCCCAGGTCCTATAGACGCCCTCTCGAACAATTGCTTTGACCTTTCCACGAGCGCATGTACGGCTCGTGTATCACGTGCGGATAGGTATATCCAACTATGAGAGGACTTCAATGCGATGAAGAGATGGACTTGAGCACCTACCTCACCTAGATTGTAAGTTCGTGGGATAAGCTTGGGCTATTTCCCTCTTAGATCAATAAACGAAAGCCCTCCGGTTGTCCAGCAGCACGGTTTGTATGCGATCCCCTCTCAAAACTTAACACTTCACTGGACTCTCTCTTGAAGACTGCTTATCAAATCCAAATGTGATGTACTCCTCTCTGAATGGCTATCGTTTTGGGGGTAGAGGGGTTAAAGAGATAAGAAAGAGAGGGAAGAAAGAAGAGAATATGAATGAGTGAATGAGATATTGGTTTAGAAGGGGGAAGAAGAATAAAATGAAGGAAGTAACGAGACGACCCAAAGAAATTTGGGTAGCCTCCCTGTGTAACATCTCCTAAGAGGTATTACCGGAGACAAGGAAAGCACCAGGCTTGAAACCTTGGTATCCGGAAGGTTTGGAAAGTGGAGATACATGATTGAGCTAATACCCATGTCACTAAACCAAAGAGGCCTATAAAAAGTGATCAAATAAGAAGAAAGCGAAAGAGGAAAAAGACAGAAGGGGATGGAAGTCTCTCACAACCCAAACACTATGTGACTTGGTGGTTAGAGTAGTGAAAGGGTCAGAACTCTAAAAAAACTGACTCAGGATGACCCAACCGAGTGACTGAGTTTAAAAAAATCAGTGTCTCTTATAACCCAACTTCATTGTATGAGGTGATGGTTAGATTAACGAATCGAGAGTTAGAATCCTAAAACACTAGCTCAGGACGAACCCGAGTCGAGTGCCCAAAAAGCAATAAGTATAAAGAGAGAGATAAAAGAATGGTGAAGTAAAAATAAAATAAAATAAATTACATGAGAAATTGAAGTGTGAGTTAGAGAGAGAAGAGAGTGTTTGAAATGAGAGAAAATGGGATAAATGGGGTTGGATTCGCAATCTAAGGGAAAAAGATATGGTGAAAGAGTTGAGAGAGAATGGGGAGTGTATAGGAGAGTATGAGAGAGGAGTGGATGGCAGTATGCTAGAGAGAGTAGGGAAGATGGAGATATGTGAAATAGAGAGGGGCATATGAGAGAGTGAAATAGAGAGGGGCGGATGGGCATGTGTGAGGAAATATGGCAGATAAGCTTAAGTGAGAGAGTAGGGAAGATAAGAGAGTGAGAGAGGGGCATATGGGAGTAAATGAGAGAGAGGCAGATATGATAGGGGAGATGAGAGAAGAGAGAGTTAAGATGGACCCACCTATGGTGTGGATCCGAGCTCTGAGGGAGGTGAGAGATTAGAGGTGAGAAGAGAGTAGGAGAGAGAAAGGAGCAGATCTGCCTATGGTGCTGGTCCATCAACTGGGAGAGAGAGAGAGTAAGAAAGGAAGGGAGAGAGGAGCGAATGAGAGAGAGTGGGAGAGGAGCGGACCTGCCTATGGCGCGGGTCTGTGACATGAGCGAGAGGGAGAAAGAGTAAGGGAAACAAAGAAGAGAAAGGAGGGAAGATAGTGCCGAGCTTGCCCTAGGCGTGGGTTCGTGTACTCGGGCATGAGAAAGAGAGGGAGTGGGAAAATAGAGAGAAGAAGAGAGAGGCTTAGACCCGCCCTGGGTCCGAGCAAAGAAAGATGGGTGAGGAGGGAGGCTCGGACCCACCCTGTGTCGAGTGGAAGAGAGAGAAAGGAAGGGAGAGAAAGAAGAGAGATAAAGAAAGGGAGAAGAAAGAGAAAGAGAGAAAGAAGAGTGATAGAGAGAAAGAAGGGAGGAAAGAGAAGAGAGGAAGAAGAGAGAGAAGGAGAAAAATAAGAAATAGAAGAGAAAAAGAGATAGAGAGAGGAATAGAGAGAGGAGCGAGAATGGGCTTAGAACGGGCTTGAGCTTAGGTACGCTTTCATTGGTCCCTTTGCATGCACATGAGAGAGAGAGGATTAGGCTTGGTGGGTCAAGACTAGAGTCTAATGGTCTAGGTATATGGTTTAGGTAGGTTGGTTTGAGGTGTGATGTATGGGAATTAAGGAGTATAGGGTAGACTAAGGTTCACGAGGGACTATAGTGTATGGTATAGGTTGTATGATGTAGGCTATAGTGTAGGCAAGATAAAGTAGGGTGTAAGGTGTATGGAGTAGGGTTGTGAGTGGGGGGCTCTAAGGTGTATGGAAGCTAGGAGTTCTAGGGAGTATGGGGTTGGCAGTTGGAAATCGTAAGGAAGTTGGAATTTTGGGGTTCTAGGGAGTGTAGGGTTCTAAGGGTATTTTTTCTCTTTAGGAAATGTTTCTCTCTCCTATCATCTTGGTCTTGAAATTGAAAGCAAAATGAAAGAAAGAAGCTAAGAAATCAAGAATCTCACTCCAAAATGTTCAAATATTCAAGAATTTTCAAGATCCTGATTACAAATGACTTGAGTTACTAATATATAGCAACCACTAAACAAGGGTAGAATGCTAAAAAACACTCAAAATTGTCAAAAATACCCATTTTATGAATTAAAATAGTAATCCCATTTTTGGACCGAATGACCAAAATACGACTAAGCACTTTTCGACAAATGACAAAACCATCATCCCATGAAGGGCCTATTGCTATTGCTAGGCTTTGGGAGCTTTTTCGGGCGCTTACGGTGGTAATTTGGGCAATCAATCATCATATGATTGATGCTTGAACTTTTTCACACATTTTGATACCCTTTGATCATCTTGAGACAGATTTTTTAGGAAGACCCAAAATCTAGCCATGTTCCTTAAACTTGTAATTCTTGGATCACCAATACGGCATGATCTATGACGTTCCAAGCCTTCATTTCATTACAAATCGAAGGGGATACTATCACGATTAGTTTGCAATAAATTTCTTCCATTTTAGTCTTCGTTTGAGCATATTCCAATTTTGGGAAGTCGTTGAAAATGGGATTCTTGCTATCGAAAAAGTATACCATTTTCAACCTCAAAATTTGTGTCACCTGGCCTTCGATCATATATAAAAATTATACCAAAATGTAGTCCTTCGAAGCATGGTCGCGACAGACCCATACTTGCAACGATCCGACCACGGGATCTTGAGCTATGGCCTCTCAATGAAGTGAATGGTCTTCTTTATATATATGAATTTTCATGCTTCAAGCCCATCTTGTTTCTAGAAATTCTCTCGTTTCGGGCTACGCCATGACATGTGCCATATGTCGAAACGATCGAGTGGTCGAGATCTAGCTTGTGTCTTAATTTGAGCTTAATTGGACTCAAAATGAGTGAGTTATGAGTATTTTAAAACCAGCCAAAAATGAGAAAATATAGTTTCCATAAATGGAAACTGGTTCACAAAGGTTGCACCACAATAGAGTAAAAATTCACTATTTTATGGTAAATTAGTCACATACTGGTCTCGAAGGGTCCAATTGTGCTGAAATTTGATACCTAGAGGTTTTCAATGATCCGGATCCAATGGTAGTGGTCTAGTACTGTTTTGAACCTGAAAAATAGGGCTATAGTTATAGGGTCTATGTTTAGCATGATAGGAATTGGATTTGAGAACCAAGTTTCATCCTGAGCATATCCAAACTTGTCAGAACGTGACGAAACTTTGTGAGTGTCCTTATGGTATCCAAAACTAACCTTTCATAAAATTTGAGGCCATTCTGACAGTTCTTTAAAAGTCGCCCAATTTTAGACCTATTGCTACAGTGTTCCTGTGGTCTAGTGGCGTCTTGGGCACCGACGAGACCAGGTTACTATTGGATCTCTCTTTATTCGTCCTGGGGATACATGTAAGTAAAGAAATGACGTATAACAACTTACCCTACCGAATGCTACTCTTCGAGAGAAGCGAGAAGTGTAACATTCAGCCTAAAACCTCATCAAAGTTCATCTTTCGAATCTTTATTAAGAAGCGTTTATTTTATCTCTACAATTTTTTCTTCTTGATCATCGGCATCAATATGATCCTTGAGGGGGAGATCATGCCAAGCTTCTTCCCTGAGGCATGACCGAAGTGGTTTTTAGCGATTGGGGCCTTTTAAAGGCTTGATAACCCAATACTGTTAAAATCCATTTTCTGGGGGAGCATGCTGACTGAGTGCCTTGTGAAAGGGCTTACTTTCCCAACTCAACAATACCTCTTAATTAGCCAACTGGTGGGTGCCTTTGGAGCTTGATCCCAATTCCGTAGTATTTTTTTTTCAACAACTGGGGCCTTACTTAAGGACTTCCTTCTCAATATTATTAGAATCCAAATGTGTCTGGCAGTCGGGAGCTTTGCTTGGAGACTTCTTTCCCAATCTCTCTGATTTTCCTTTGAAGGGGTAGTGGGGGGCCTTGATTAAGGGCTTCCTTCCCCTTTTTCACTAAATCCTTGATCTTTTTCTTGGAAGGCTAGTGGCGGGGGGCCTTGCTTAAAGGCTTCCTTCCCCTTTTACAATGAACCTTTGATCGTTTTCTTGAAAGGCCAGTGGCAGGAGCCTTTCTTAAGGTCTTCCTTCCCCTATTACATTGAACCTTTGGTCAGTCTATTTTGCTTTGGATAGAAAATCGAGGAGAGCCCTTAATGGGGCATATAAACTGCTTTACCAGGACTTGGAGTGATGGCATATTGGGGTGTCTCTTTGGGGGCTTACACCCAATATACCGGGCTTAGTCAGGGGCTTTTTGGTATCTTGCAAGTCTAAACCTATCAACAATGGGAGCCTTAGTAAGATGATCTGTTTGGGGGCTTACACCCAATGTACCAAGCTTCGTCATGGGTTTTTTGGTGGCCATCCTGAAAGTCTAAACTTATCGGCGATGGGAGCCTTAATAAGACAGTTACCATCGGAACCAGGGCATTGATCTGAGCTAAGTAATCAAGTGCCTTATAAGAACTTCTATCTCGAACTGTCAACGTGCTCTTCCTATTTTTGGTTGATGTCTTATATTGGAGAATCTCTTAACAAATGGCTATCCTGATTTTCCATCTTGATGATTCTTCAGATCTTCAGGGGCCCTTTAACTAAGCTGCCTTGAGTTGCTGAATTTTTCTTAAGCTCCTTTTGGTCTTGATGGTAAGGCACCCGCGAGGGGTATTGATTCCCAAACCATCAAGCTTTTGCTGTAATTGGTTGAAGCCATCTTGGTCGACTCATACATCAACCTGTTTATTGGTTCAGGCGCCCGTTTGAGTTTTCACCTGAAGTGGATAGAAGTGGCACCGTAGAATGATTTGCACCAACGTCTTCTTTTTATTGAGTCATGGAGCCATTTCGGGTTTTCACCATGCCCTTTTTTTTATATTTTTAGAATACTTTTACTTGTGCCCGTCTTTCATTTTCACTCATGGTGCTCTTTCAGGTTTTCATTATGCCCAATTTTTATTTTTTGGCAATCTTACCCATAACTTCATGGCTATGTCCGCCTAAAGTTCTCACTTTTACTCATGATGATCCTCATCGGATGTTCATCATGCCTGGCTTCTTTCTTTTTTAAAGTTAAACCTTCTCCTTGACGATGCATAGGATAGAGAGGTTATAATTGTACAAAGTTCACTGGGGTAACAAATACAATGGGTGGGGCTTTTATTAGGAAGGTGAACACCACTTGAGATGTTTTGGGTTTCTGCAAGGTGATGAATGATTCACACTTGCTGGGTATGGGGGTTTTAGGTGGTTTAATAGATAATTGATGCAAGAAAACTCCCTACGGATAAAATGTGTTTTTCAAGGTAAAAGAATGATTACCTTCTTGAGGGTTGAAAGGCTCCCTTGGGTGGTGAAGGTGTGGCTTGTTCTTGAGACTGGTCATAGCGTATCTATACCACTGGGGGTAGTGACTCACTGGGGTGATGACCTATCATTGGGGATCATAGATCAATGGAATGATATACCATTGAGATGATGGTCTATTGGAAGTAGTTGTCTACTGGGGATGATAGACCATCAGGGGCTCTTATGACTCTTCGAGCATGGTATTACTCACGGGGTCTCATGAAGGTTCAATGAGTAAGGTAGGTTTGGTATGGCTCCATGGGGATAATGGATTTATGCAATGAAGCCCAAATGAATAGGGGTTGGTATGATGGTTTATGAAATGGATAATTTCTTGGGTAGAGAGGATGATATTTTACCTGACTCTTAGGGATGATGAGTCAAGTTGATAGGGTAGTTGAGACTCCCATGGTTTTTAGAGTCATTAGGGTTTATGGTGTGGTTTATGGTGATGGTCATGGTTTTTGTGTGCCATGCATCAACCAATTGATAATGTTGACCATAATTTTGGAATTTCATGCAAAGGTGCATCTCCAATAGTATTTGAGCATGCTAGGGACGATAATATCCTTGCAAAAACAATGCTCAATATTCCATTGGGGATCAAGCATATCAAGGAGGTGTCCCTACTGGGGATCAGGCTCATTAAGGATAAAAACATCATTAAAGTCTTTTAAAACTCATTAAACTGAACCTAGGGCGGCCATAGTAAGTTAATAGGTTCATAGTTTGATCTGAGAGGGTTTGAAAAGGGGGAGTATTGAGCTCAGAGTTTTTGGGCTTTTGCATGGTTCAAGATTACCCACTAGGGGGTTAGTGTGTAGGTAAAATAAGGAGCATAACTCTTTTGCTCACCTTGTGTCAAATGTGCACAAGTGTGTGTGATAAGCTCATGGTTAAAACATGGGCTCGTGTGAGTTAGTTGATTGATGAGAGAGAAATTCCTGACAAAAGAATGAGGTGAGAGAAGTAATTAACTCGCCTTGGGGCACATGTCCACGTGTTCAAGTGCCTGAGGGAGAGCCGAGATGAAAATAGAATAAGAAAATGACGTACCCGTTGTAGGCGCATGTCCGTGTAATATATAGTGAGTGAGAGAGATGAGTTGAGAATAGATGATGGACCCGCCTATAGCACGAGTCCGTGCATTAAACTGCATGAGAGCAATGAGAGGGAATGGGGATACGGTGACGGACCTGCCTTGAAGCGCTGGTCCATGTGTTTATTGATGAGGAGGAGGCAATGATAAGGGTGACAGTGATGGACCCGCCCTTAGCACAGATCTGTGTGTTTAAGCGGATGGGAGAGAGAGAAAGTAACAGAATGCACAAGAGAGATATGAACTTGCGCCTAGGCACAAGCCTGGGATTTTGACATCAGAGAGAGAGATAAAAAGAGACAAAATACACGCAAGAGAGGCAGACCGGCGCCTAGGCGCAGGTCCGAGATTTTTTGACGCAAAAAGGAGGGAGAGAGAGATTCTGCCCGACTTTTTTAGGGGTGAATTGGGTTTTATCCATTCACCTCTTTTGTCTTTTTAAAGAGAGAAAGTAAGAAAAAAAAAAAAACCTTTTTTCTTTGGAGTAAAAGTGACCTTCAAATAGAAGAGGATTTTGGTGAATCAAGGTAACCATCTTTTGCTTTTCTCTTCCTTTCCATGTCCTTGGATGATTCTTTCCTCTTCCATTTCTTCTTATCTCTCCATTGCACAACATGTCTTTGGTTAAATGCTTAAATGCCTCTTTTTAGTGTAACGAAGATAACTTGATCATCTTCCCGGCATTGTTTAGTCATTCTTAGTACATCTCGCATCTTTGTGCATCATTTCAACCTTTCCTAATGCATCTTGCTTCAATCTCGTGCACCATGGACACGTCTTAGGGATCCCAAACCTCTCGGTCATGCTCATTGTGACTTGATACTGTGACCAACTCTTTGATTGTTACAAGAACTTTGACGAGCACCATGAACCCATCGGTTTTGCTCATTGGGACACAAACAACTTCATTGCATCATGGACCATGAACATTTGGAAGAGTCACGATTATCTTTTTGAACCCTCATGTGCATACTTGAACAACACACTTGGTCGTCGCGAACGTCTCCTTGCATCATATAAATGGTAGCTGATAGTCACACAGTTTCTTTTGGATTTCCTTTTGGGCGTTATGATCATTCTTTTGAAGTCCAGTGAATGTATTTGAGCTTCACTAGTGCCCTCGAGCGTCACCACCACACTTATGCATCAAGCACACGAGAATTGCTTTAAGCACTTACGAGCACATTGATCCTTTGCAATCAACGCTTAGGCTATCATGAACCATGCTTTTGAATTATATGGATATTTTCTTTGAGCACTTTGAAGCACGTCTCAAATATTTCTTGAATGTTCTCAAATGTTTCTTGAAATATCCTCCTTGGACAACCCTTCACGTTTTCATATAAACTTTCCCCCTCTTATATGCTTTTATGCATATCTTAGCATCTAAAGCATCTTCGTAGCATCTTCACGCATCCCTTGTATTTCAAGTGTATTTTTTCATCATGATTTAGCATTTTCAGCACCTCCACTATGTAGTTATGTATTTCCAAATTCCCATGAGCACTTCTGAGCACTGTTTATGCATTTTTCGGTGTAGTAAAGAGTAGTCAAGCATAGTTATGCACCATAATGCATCTCTTGAACACTTTCATTCATAGTTATGGATTTTTTGAGTACTCTTGGGTACATCTTTGATAGAAAAGGGAGCTCTTCAAGGTCACTTTTTGTGATGGCTATTTGACGCATGGATTTGTGATTTCTTAGAATCTCCTGGGTGCTTTGGACTAGCCAAACAACTTCTTTGTCCAATCTTTGAATTTGGGGAGATGCTGCCGAAGTTTTGCAAAAATTCTTGATGCTTTCTTTTCTTCCTTCACTCGAAAACCCTTATCATTCCAAACTGTCATCTTAATTAATTGATCACTTCTTTCTTTTGTGCTTCTTCTGCTGTCAATCCTCCTCGTAGGATGAATACTTGTAGTTTAAGTAGGGCTTCAAGCCTCTCGAATGTGGGTAATGGGATGAGCAGTCGGGTTCCTACTGGTGCCATCATCATTTCTGACGATCCTGAGGAACTGGCTTCTTTGGCAGCTCAAGAGGAAGTAGAAGGTGCTTCCTCTCCCATGATGCAAGAGGTATTCACTCGTATTGTTGCTTCTAAATTTAGTCCCCTTGACTAGAGTGTCCAGGGAGGAGGACTTTTTAAACAAGTGCGAACCTTTTTCTGAGCAAGCCAGGGAACTTAGTCATCTCAGTTTTGACATTCGCACCATGAGCAGGGCGAGATCTGCTCAAGTTTACCTATTGACTCTTAGGTCGCATTTCTGCCAATGAGCTGACCATGCTTACATTCTTTTTGAAGAAGATGGTACAGAACCTCATGGATTTTAGCATCTCGGGAGCTGTGTTACTTCAAGGAAAACGAGAAGGCCTTGCTAAGCATGCCAAGGAGGTCTTAGGGGTGGATGATATGGTGTCGCTTGCAGGGACTCCAGCCATCGCACTTTTGCACATGCTTTTTTCTATGCAACCTTCTACGTTGAGCTATGTCGAGGCGACCCTGGAGGAGCTTCGACTGGATTTGCTCCTTCGACAGTTCAGTTGTCCTAGTATTCAAACGTCTCCACTGGAGGCGTTCGATTTCCACTCAGGTTGCATTCTTTGAGAACGAGGGTGACATGGTCACCCTTGAGCGACACATATCTAGGAAGAACGTCTGATAACTCTGGCCTGCAAGGAGATGGAGAACCTATTATCATCGAAGCTTCTGCATAGGGAGCATCCACTCTTGGTTAGGCACCTCAGCCACCTTGGGGTCGCGACATTGTCTGACAAGCTGAGGAAAGTTCAGCGAGATCTTTCCAATCTTAGTTGCAGGGAGGCGTAGTCTTCTGGTAGCTCCATTCGTGTTGTGCAGGCTTCGATCTTTCGATCTGCATTATGGTCATGTGGCCTTGTTTGCTTGTCTTTCTCTTCGTTTGGAGGCTTGCAACTTGTGGTCATCATTTTGCTAATTGTTTATGCCTTTCATTTGCCTTAATTGATGAAAATTTTTATGTCTGTATTTAAGTAGCAACCCTGTAACTTGTAACTTATTTTTTTTCCATGGAATGAACACACTCTTTCTTTCATCTTTGGCTTGTCTGCTTCTCTTTGCTTCATCGTTTGCACCTTTCTTTTATCCCTTGTGATCAACCCTTGTCTCCTATAGAAAGGGGGTAAGAGATGAGCTTGGAGGTCTGCTTTGCTTGACACCATATCTAATCTCCATCATATGCGACTTGAATGCCCTCTCGGGTTTTCATCCAAGTTGTTGGGGTATGTGCCATTTCTGGTTTTCACAAGGACCTCATATACATTATTTAGTGGCGCTTTTGTCTATGGTTTTTTCACCATGTCTGCCATTTTTACATTTTTACTCACGATGTCTTTGCAGGTTTTTATTGTGCTCATTTTTTTATTTTGACATATTTTGCTTGCAATAGTTGATGCTACTATCACACTAGTTATGTTTTTTCCTTTCTTTTTTTTGACCCTTTTACCCATGATGCCCTTGTGGGTTTTCATCATGTCCATATTTTTGAGGAAGCAATTTTAAGGCTATGTTGTCGTGACCATGGGGAGGCATGTTTAAAGTCTTGCCGCCGTGACCATTGATTTGGTGTGTTTTAAGGTCATCCACCAAGACCTAGTGGAGGCAAGTTTAGGGTCGTGCCTTCGAGACCGTAAGATTGGTATGTTTTAAGGTCATCCACCAAGACCTAGTGAAGGAAATTTAAGGTCATACATTCGAGACCATATGTGATGCAGTTTAATGTTATGCCACTCGGACATATGCTATAGTTTAGGGTCATATAGCTTCGACCGATGCCATGCATTTTAAGGTAGTGTTGCTTCAACTGTTACCATGCGGCTTGGACCCTTGTCTATGAATTAATACTTTTTCAAGTATCTCCCATTGATTGGGGGCATAACTTCTTCACTTTCAGCATTAACCAATATATAGGCTATATTAGGAAAGCTTTCTTGACCTCGAATGGATCTTTCCATTTGGTTTGAACTTCCTCTTTGTTCGACCATGAGTAATGATTGGTCTCCTCACTACCAGAATCAATTCTCCTTTCACAAATGACAATATTCTAATGGATTTATCAAAGGCTCGTTGCATACAGTTTCTGTGAATCTCAAGACTTTGTTGTGCTTACAATCTCTTTTCATCGAATGCATCCAACTCTTGACAATGAATAACAGCCTGTTCTTCATCCGTCATACCACAGTGGAGGGCTATTCTGAGTGAAGGTAAATGTATTTCCAAAGGCAACACAACCTCACCCCCATATACTAAAGAATAGGTTGTCGCTTGGGTTGGACCTCGAGCTATCATACGATAGGCCCATAGGACTTTAGTAAACCTTTCATGCTAATCCTTCTTTGTGTCAGAAAGGGAATTTCTTAAAGCATCACGTTTTGTTGAAATCTTTGGCCAGACCAGTAGCTCTTGGATGGTACATAGTCGAATATTTCCACTTAAACCCAAATAGGTTGACCAGACGATCAATATGATGGCTTCGAAATTGAGGATCATTATCTAAAGTGGTTAGGTCAGGCACACTGAATCTATATATAATATGATGGCGCACAAAGTTGGCCACTGTAACTCCTGGGGCTTTCTTGAGAGGGATGGCTTTAACCCACTTGGAGAAGTAATCTGTTGCAGCAAGTATAAAGACATGCCCTAAAGAGGATGGTGGGTCGATAGGACCTATAATATCCATACCCCATTGAGCAAAAGGCCATGATGCTAATGTCGGGTGAAGAGGTTCTGGAGCTTGATGAATGAAGCTCGAATGAAGTTGGCACACTGGGAAGTTTCTTATAAATATGAGTGAATCGATGCTCATATTGGGCCAGTAATAGCCTATCTTGATGATCCTATAGTACAACTTAGGGCAAGACTGATGTATCCTACAAACTCCAACATGAACTTCTTTAAGCACATGGTTAACATCTTTCTAATCAATGCACCTAAGCAGCGTATGATTGTAAGAGATTTGAAACAAGATACTGTCATGACACACATATCGTGTGGCTGACCTTCGTATTTTGTTGCGTTCAATAGGGTTTTCAAGAAGTCGGTCATGCTGAAAATAGTCCTTTATAGGGGTACGTCAGTTCGTTACTGTCTTTGCTTCTGCACATAAAGGATCTTGAGATTCTGAATCTTCTTCTTATTTCTCTTCGATCACAAGAGGTTTCTGAGAACTGCTCGAGGCTTGCATGGTCTTTCTAGTTGCAATCACTACCTTGAATGGTTAAGGAGGGCACTCTTCCAACAATTGCATTTCGTATTTATTGTCAAGCTTTTTAACAAAATTGTCACATCTTCGCTTAGCTACCCATACCAGTGTTGGCTCCGTCAGTGGGATTTAAATTGTCGCCCCGAACTTGGTGAGCATGTCAGCCTGTGCATTAAGCCTTCGTGGTACATGCTCATGGGCAACTTCTTTAAATTCTACCATTAATGGCTTGGCGGTATTGAAGTAAGGTTTGAGGTTATCTTTCCTTACATCATATAGCCCTTTGAGTTGTCCGATTACCAACTCTGAATCTCCATAAATGCTTAAGTATTTCAAGTTCATATGAGAAGCAATCTTCAAGCCTATGATGAGTGCTTGATATTCTGCTTCATTATGGGACTCTATCTCTAGGAGAGAAAATGATAGTGGAACAAGGCCATCACAAGGGGTGGAGAACACCACTTCAGCACCACCTCTTTCGAACTGAAAGGCCCCATCAAAGTTCATCTTCCAATCATATGAAGCTTCAACACGAAATACTTCTTCATCTGCTAATTATTAGATGAGGGAAAATTAACTGGCAGAGGGTGTGCAGCGAAGAAATCTGCAAGAGCTTGACATTTGACAGAGTTTGAGTAGTGACAATTTCACAAGTTGGCCCGACAGACAAGGGCGTGACAAGAGAAACTTAATAGGGTCCGCTCGAGAGATGAGCTGAATCAGATGTGAGAGCAAATAGTGTCTGAGCTTCTGTACTGTAAATATCAGGGCAAACCACATCCTCTTTATGGGAGAGTAGTTCTCTTCAGCTCTTTTCATTCTTCGACTCAAATAGTATAAAGTTATCTCCTTTCCTTCATCATTGTTTTGAGCTACCAAGACACCGAGTGACTCATCTAATGCAGTCACATATAAACTGAGAGGTCTCCCTGGAATAGGTCTAGAGAGAACATGGGGTTACAACAAATAGTTCTAGATGTCTTCAAAAGCTATTTGACATTCCTTGTCCCACTCGAAAGGCATGTCTTTCTTCAATAGACGGGGAAAGTGTTTACACCATCCTGAAAGATTTGAGATGAATCTTCGAATATAAGCAAGAATTCCTTGAAGAGATTTGAGCTCTCGCAGATTCCTTGGAGATGGCATCTCTTGAATAGCTTTAATTTTGGCAGGTTCGATCTCCAGACCTCGATCATTGACAACATATCCTAGGAACTGCCCTGATCACACACCAAAGGCACTCTTCAAGGGATTCATCTTTAGTTTATGAAGACAAAGTCTTTAAATACTTTTTCGAGATTTTGGATATATGATAGCTCCTTTCATTGGAATTTACTACGAGATCATCTACGTAGCATTCCAGTTCTTCATGTAATGTGTCTTCAAAGACAATGGTCATAGCCCTTTGATAGGTGGCTCCAAAATGTTTGAGACCGAAAGGCATCACCGTGTAGCAGAAAACCACCTTTAGGAGTTAGGAAGGCAGTAGACTCTTCATTGCCATCCTTATCTGGTTATACCTCGAATAACCATCTGTGAAGGAGGAGGCTTGGCAATTAAAATTCGAATCAATCAATAATTCAGTGAAGGGTAGTCGGAAGTCATATTTAGGACAAGCCACATTCAAGTCATGGAAGTTAAAACTGACCTTGATCTGTCCATTCTTCTTCTTGATTGACACAACATTATTAGCTAGCCACTTTGGGTATTTGGCTTCTATTATGAAATTTGTTGTCTTAAGTTTGTTAACCTCCGCTTCAATCTGGATTTCCAAATCCTCTCAGAACCTCCTTGAGTTTTGGCTCAACCTACGAACTGCGACCTGAGGGTCAAGACCAAGCATATCTTGATAATGCCAGGCAAAGATATCACGATTGGCTCACCAGAATTCAAAGTACTCCTTCTTCACATCATGAGAATAACAATAGAGATAAAAGTGGGTCTTGGGTTAGCATCATCACCCAAGTTCACCTCTTCTAAGTCATGAGCTGTGGCTTGACCACCATCTCCCAAGACCCCTGGTGCTTCATCTATTTCCTCTTCATCAAGAGGTATAGAATCAAAAGCTTGTTCATCCACTTCAAGCACTTCAACCTCTCGCTCTATAGGCAATGATTATTTGTTTATCTTTTTCACCTCTGTACCCTCAGGTTCTTGATAAATATAGGCAACTTCTACTTCTTCTTGAGACTCCAGGGGAGTGACTTTTTCAATAATAGATTCGAGAGGAGATAGTGACGATTCTTGAGATACCATCACATGAGAGATTTGGTCAGTGAAGAATGGCCATGAAGGTAAACTAGTATGCCTCGGGTAACCAGGTCCCTGTTTTTTAGTGTTTGAGACATTTTGGTCTCGATAATTGCAAAGGGTGCCAACATCCCTTTACCTTCATTCAGCCCCTGATTCCTTGACGGTTCATAGTCCATTTTGGCATCACTGCAGCATCCATAGAGGAGTGACCCTGGGAATTCTCCTACATACCTGTGCCCCAAGTTTCTGGGGTGAAACCAGGTGGAGGAACGGAAAAAGGTTTTGGAGGTGCCACTTCCTTCACCTTAGCTTTCCCCTTTCTTATAACTTCAACTTGATTGAGTAAATCCTGCACTTGCTTTTTTCAATTCAGCAATAGTTGTTTGTCTTCGAACTTCATATTGCTGTTCAGGAGTGCTGATGAAGTCATTGGGAAGGGGATATGAAATACTTGCCACATTTTGATGAGTAACTTGGGTTTCCATGACAGGGGTTGGAAAGCGCAAGACCTTTTGAGAGTCATGCATGTAGCTGGTTTGATATGTGAGGTCAGTACCATCCTCCTGCCTTTTGAGAATTGGGAAATGCATGACCTCTGGGATTTGCAGAACTTTAGGGAAATCTTGCTAGTATGAGGCCGAAGAAGTGAGGTAAGCATTATCCTCCTCCCTTTTACGAACTGGGATATGCAAGACCTCGGGTATCTACAAGCCTTTGTGTCACGACCCCGCCTCAAGCCCGATTGATGCTCACCCAAGGCCGAGTGAGGAGTCATGAAAATTATGGTATCAGAGTGACCAGGTTAGGATTCTTAGCTTAGGGTTAGAAGGGCCCTTAGGTTGTATAGGAATATGCTGGTAACTAGTTTCTGAGTGTTCCTATTTCAGATCAAGATGTCGAGGGCTCGTGCCAGCAATTCTAACACGAGTAATGGTACACCAAGGGTTTTGGAGAATTCTTTAGGACACTCGGGGCCATAACTCAAGTCATTAATGATTGTATGCCAGCCTCGGCTGCCCCTAACCCAGACCATGTAGACGGTGGGTTAATTGAAAGATTCAAGAGACTTGCACCACCAACATATTCGGGGCATGGTGGAGTAGAAAAGACTAATAGATGAAGATCGAGAAGGACTGTGTGAAGCACCAGCTAAGGAAGGAAAGGAGAGTAAGGTCCCCACCATCTGACAGGTTTAGGAGGTAGGCTCGGCCACTGCCTAAGAGAGACTTTAGGGGAAAGAGTAAGCAGGGAAAAGTGAAGATGCAGAAGACTTTCTCGGGCGATGTTAGGGAGAACCAGCGCCCGGCATTCTCGTACATTGGGAAGAGTAACTACTTTATAGCTGAGTGTTACAAGAAGACGAGAGCGTATTTCAGATGTGGAAACATGACCACTTGATCAAGCAATGCCTTATGATAAAGACGGAGATCAGATTGAAGGCTCAGGGTCGAGTGTTTGCACTCACAAAGTAGCACGCTAATGCTTCTACCTCAGTGATCTGAGGTATACTCTATGTTTGTGGTAGAGACGTTAAGATTTTGATAGACCCTGATTTTTCTCGTTCTTTTGCGGCATCTCATTTTGCATGTCATCTAACCGTTGAACCTTCACCCCTTGACTATACTTTAGAGGTGTGCACACCCATGGGGACTCTTTGGTGACTGATACGGCGTACATACAGTGTGGGGTATTGCTTGAGGGGTGTGTCCTGTTTATATACTTGATACTATTAGATATCTAGGACTTTGATGTTATTTTGGGCATGGAATAGTTGTCCACACACCATGCTACTATTGACTGTTATGATAAGAGTGTGACCTTTAGACCCCCTACTTAGCCTGAGCTACACTTTCTTGGTATCAAGGATGTTTCCCTTATACACTTTATTTCAGCTCTTCGGGCTCATTGTCTTCTGGCTAAAAGATGCGCTGGGTGCTTAGCCTATGTGGCAGAAAATCAGAACGTGCAGTCTAAGCTAGAGAACATCCTTGTAGTGAGGGAGTACCCCGAGTTTTTTCCTGAGGAGTCGTCCTCTTTACCCTCAGTAAGGGAGGTAGGGTTTGAGATAGACTTGGCCCCTGACACTGCTCCCATCTCTAAATCCCCATACTAGATGGCCCAGCATAATTGAAGGAGCTGAAACTGCAATTGCGGGAACTGTTGAAGAAGGGGATCATTCGACCCCGTGTGTCTCCTTGGGGTGCACCGATCCTTTTTATGAAGAAGAAGGATGGGTCCATGAGGCTTTGAATTGATTATAGGAAGTTGAATCAAGTGACGGTGAAAAAAAAGTACCCTCTTCCTAGGATTGATGACCTCTTTGACCAGCTTCAAGGGGATCAAGTGTTCTCTAAGATTGGCCTCCGAACAAGTTATCATCAATTGCGTGTCAAGGAGGGAGATGTTCCCAAGACAGCATTTAGAACCCGATATGGTCACTATGAGTTTCTGGTGATGCCGTTCGAGTTGACCAATGCCCCGCTATTTTCATGGACTTGATGGATAAGGTATTTAGACCCTCTTGGATAGATTTGTGGTGGTCTACATTAACGATATTTTGGTTCAAAGAGTCAATAGGAGCATACTCAGCACCTGAGAGTAGTGCTTTAGACTTTGAGGTCAGTAAAGCTGTATGCCAAGTTGAGCAAGTGTGAGTTCTGGCGTTTTAGTGTGGCCTTTCTTGGAAATATTGTTTCTAAAGATAGAATCGTCCCCTTTTAAGATTGAGGTTGTGACCAAGTGGGGAAGACTGACAAATGTTACAAAGATCTGTAGTTTTCTCAGGTTAGCTGGATATTACAGGAGCTTTGTAGAAGGATTTTCGAAGATAGTGCTCCCTTTGACTCGACTGACCCAGAAGAATGTGAAGTTTGTATGGTCAGATGTCCTTGTGAAGAGCTTCCAAGAGCTAAAAAAGAGGCTGACCATGGCTCCGATACTAACCATATGTGAAGGAAATGAGGACTTTGCAGTTTGCACTGATGGCTCTCACAAAGGGCTCAGAAGTGTACTTATGCAGCGAGGGAAGGTAATTGCCTATGCCTCCAAACATTTGACGTGATGATGGACCATAAGAGCCTCAAGTACTTGTTCTCCCAGAAGGAATTGAACATGAGCCAAACGAGATAGATGGAATTATTGAACGATTACAATTGTAGCATCCAATATCACCTGAGTAAGATTAATGTGGCAGCAGACACCTTGAGTAGGGGGCCCGTGGCATCGGTGGCTCAACTAATGATCCGAGAGATGGAGTTGTTAGAAGATATAGTGGGTTAGCACATGGATCCATCCTTTGGTAGTATGGAAGGTATGATTACTTACATAAGGGTGGAATCTCAACTAGTTCAACAAGTTCGGCAAGCACAAAAGAGGGACCCTCTAATCATGAAGATTGTAAAAGAGGTGAAGCGGGGAAAGAGAGACGAATTCTCTATGAGCAGTGATGACTTGTTGAGATTCAGAGGTCGGGTGTGCCTAACATGCCAGCAAGTGAAGATGAGCATCAGAAGCCCGCTGGGTTGTTACAGCCCCTACTCATGTCGGAGTGGAAATGTGAGTACATTTTTATGGATTTTGTCACCAACTTACCTAGAACTAGTTCACAACATAACAACATTTGGGTCATTGTGGACTGGCTGACTAAAGCTGCCAACTTCTTGTCGATCCATACGACCTACAATTTGGGCCAACTAGCCCAGTTGTGCATCAAGGAGATAGTGATGTTGCATTGAATTCCGATTAATATTGTGTTTGACATGGACACTCGGCATACCTCTAGATTTTTGGCTAGTCTACAGTCAGTTCTAGGGATGAGACTCACCTTTAGCACTGCCTTTCACCCCCAAACTGATGGGCAATCAGAGAGGACTATCAAGACCTTGGAAGATTTGCTAAGGGCTTGTGTTACTAACTTTATGGGAAGTTGGGATGACCATTTACCCCTGATTGAGGTTGCCTATAATAACAACTTCCAAGCTCATAGTAAGATGACACCTTACGAAGCTTGTATGGAAGAAAATATAGGTCACCCATTTGTTGGGACGAGATTAGTGAAAGAAGGATTTTGGGGCGAGAGATCATCCAAGTGACCTTAGATAAGATAACATTGATTCGAGAGAGGCTCAGGACAGCTCAGAGTCGGTAGAAGAGTTATGTCGATAGCCGAAGGAGAGACATTGAGTTCGAGGTGGTAGATCGGGTCTTCCTAAAGGTGTCACCAACAAAGGACATCATGAGGTTCGACAAGAAAGGAGAGTTGAGCCTGCACTACATCATACCCTTTGAGATCTTGGAGAGGGTCGGACGTGTGGCATATCGACTTGCTTTACCGCCCGAGTTGGAAAATATCCATAATGTCTTCCATGTATCATTATTGCAAAAGTATCTGCTCGACCCATCCCATGTCCTGAGATATGAACCTTTACCAATCAGAGAGGACCTAACCTTCATTGAGCGACAAGTTTTGATACTTAATAAGAGGGCGCAGGTGTTGTGCAACAAAGAGATTCCTCTAATCTGTGTATTGTGGAAGTACCAGTCAAGGGAGAAGTTGACCTAAGAATGGGAAGATGAGATTCGAGTGAAGTACCCCCAGTTGTTCGATGATCAGGTATGTGATTTAGAGGACTAAATCTCTTTTAAGGGGGGGATGATGTAACGATTGAGATTTTTTATCGTGCTTTATTATGTATATTGTCCTCATGTTTTTCGTACAAATTAAATCTCGATTTCGGTCATTGCTGCACTCTGTAGGGGCTTGGAAATGTTGGCAGGTGTAGAACTCGTTGTTTTGGAACCACTTAGGGTCTTTATCATAGAGGAGACCTCAAACTCTTTAGTGGTACGTCGCACGCTTAATTTTGAGCTACCATTAGAAAGTTATGGTTTGTGCAGTCCGACCGGCCCACCGGTCCTACAGACGGAAAATTTGGACCCTCACATCGTGTGGGTACGCATCCCTAGGCATGGGGAACACATTCCAATGCTTATGATTAGTGAATAAATAGCCATGCACCATCATTACACTCATGCACACACACACCCATGCACCATCATTACACTCATGCACACACACACCCACACACCATCATTACACTCGTTCACACACACACCCATGCACCATCATTACACTCATTCACACACACACCCATGCACCATCATTACACTCATGCACACAAGCACCCATGCACCATCATTACACATATACACACACACACACACATGCTTAATGATGATGAGTGCTAGTGGCACCCACACACCCGCAAGCACCATGATGTTCATATGCATACATAACCATGGTCACATGCATACGTATATAACGAAATCTCTACACTATGAGCATGTGCTCCATGTGGCACCCTCAAACCCATTTCATGCATATTCACATGAACCCTCATACATCCATGCTATGGACACATGCATGCACATGAACAACACCCCATATGCACGATTGACGTGTGCTAAATTTTCCGTTAAAAATGGGTATGATCATCCTAACCCCTTCATTTAGTCTTATCTCTCTTTTAATCAATCTTACCCTCACCCTTGAGCATTGGCGAACTCATTCTCTCCCCTTCCGTGCACTAGGTGATCACCCCCTTCCGTGTCTTGAGATCCCCCTCTCACCCCCTTGGCTTGCTTCTCCTCTTCCTTGGATGGTATTCTCGTGTGGCGGTGTTCAGTGGCTTCTTCCTAAGTAAGTAGAAATATCGACCTTAATTTGATGATTGATAGTGTTAAAAACATCACAATCTTTACTGAGAATTTCCAAAATTCTTTAGTATTTGGAATGAATTATTAGAGCGTTTTTTACCTTGTATAAAAGTATGATGGACCTTAGAATTGAATTCTAAGGATTTTTTTTGGATTGAATTCTAAGGATTTTACATGTTTTTCCATGGTGCTTTTGATTAATGAAAAACGAGATGAAACCACTTTGTAATGTCAGAGAAATGAGTCTAATTTAAACTTGGTTTTGGCCTCATGATAAAATTCCCTATAGTTTGAATGTTATAATTGTTTTTCTAATAGAGTGTCGATCTATATTTTCTGCTGCATAAAATAGAAGTTACCCCTGAAGAATCAGGCAGTTTGACCAATTTGGGCATTTTATTTGGCAACACTTTCTAAATGAAAGATGAGAATTTCTGGGTCTAGCTTATCTAAAAATAGGTCCCATGACCTAATGTTGTGTATTTTTGAAGTTAAGTTGATTTTGTAGGCAAAGGTCACCCTGGAAAACCATAAAAATAGTGCTTTCGAACCCTAAACTTGTACCGTCTAGGGCGAAACCCCTCGGACTTGATCCGTTAACTTGTATTGTTGAGTGGTGGCCATTAATTTCTTTGTCTACCCTGATCACTTACTCAGTCATGAGTGTAATTTGAGAACTTGAGGACACGCGTTCTGTTATGAGACAAGTTCATGATTGTTACTCCACTGCTTGCTATGCAATCTGTTTCTTGTTATATTACATCGATATGTAGCATGCTATTGACATGATAACGTCTCTTGAATTGATAAATATGATAAAATGATATAGTGATATCTATTACATTGATATGTAGCATGCTATTGACATGATAATGTCTTTTGAATTGATAAGCATAATAAATGACATAGTGATGTCTATTACATTGATATGTAGCATGCTATTGACATGATAATGTATCTTGAATTGATAAGCATGATAATATGACATAGTGATGTCTCTTGTAATTATATGTATAACATGCTCCTGACATGTTCGTGTTTCTTGTGATTATATGTATATCATGCTTTGGACATGTTGATGTTTCTGGTGATTATATATGACATGCTTATGATAAGATATGTGTGCTTGGAGACATGCTTCTATTATATGATCTATGCATGGTAACATTCTTCTGATAAGATATGTGTGCATGTAGACATGCTTCTATTATATGATCTATACATGGTAACATGCTTCTGATAAGATATATGTGCATGGAGACATGCTTTTGTTATATAATCTATGCATGGTCACATGCTTCTGATAAGATATGTGGGCATCGAGACATGCTTCTGTTATATGTTCGATGCATGGTAACATGCTTCTGATAAGATATGTATGCATGAAAACATGCTACTGTTACGATTTGATGAGATATTTGTGCTGGTAGCTCTGATGTTTCCCTGTAATGCCAGACAAAGACATCTCCATGTGCTCGCAAGCAGGCAATAAAGTTCTCCTTCTCTTATGATGACATATTTGCAAAGATGAAAGTGGGTTTGGGATCAACCTCATCCCCTAGATTTATCTCTTCGAGTTCATCAGTTGTGGCTTGGTCACCTTCTTCCCATTCTTCCGGGGCCTCTTGCAACTCCTCAACATTGGCTTCAAAGATCTTCTCATTAACCTTAAGTGTAGAGACCCATGATCCTAATATCTCTGTTTCGAATAGAGGTCTAGGGTAGGTCATGATTTTTGCGCCTTTCTCGCACTGAGGAATAGAAGGGTCAGCGTCAAACATGGATAGCACATTAGGCTGCAGGAGTTTGATTTGAAAGTTACAAGGAGGTTGAGATTCAACGATTGTGGGGCTAGAGGAACCCTCATATGAATCGCTCGGTCTTGTATGGGTGTCTGCAGTGTTTGCCCTATGCTAGCTGATGCTTCATATACATGTATGTGGCAAGCTTCTTGAGAATAGAAGCTCTGCCTTCTAGATTCTCTCAGCCTCTGCTCAAAGTTGGGCTCAGTAGGCCACTGGGGTTTCTTTGATTTTGACTTATTGTGCTTCTTTAAAGAAGATGACTTTGCTTTAGCTCAAGCAGCTAGGGCATCAGCAACTGTTAAGAATCCTACTGTCTGATCTAGCTTTTTCTTCAACCGCCTCCCATGCATCCTGCTTATATTGGTTCCTTTAAGTTCTCTGTCAAGAGCCTCAAAGTCTGGACATTTCAAGGTTGTATCTACAGGAGACATAAAAGAAGAAGAATGAGAAGAAGAATGAGAAGAAGAAGGAGAAGAAGGAGAAGGGTTAGTAGGTGAGGGACTTTTAAGGTCGTTCCCTTCATCAGACTGATCTGGGCAGCTTTTTACATCATCACCAGAGTTGGATGTGTGCAGGGAGTCTCTTAGGTCTTTCTCCTGCTTAGACCATTGGGGAGTTCTTTTAATGTCGTCTCCCCCATTGGACGTATTATGAGAAGAAGATGGCTCAGGGACATACTCATGACGAGGTGAGGAAGGAAGGATGATCACGTCGGGGATGAAGTTCAGCAATGCTGGAAATGAGGGAAGAGGCCTGAGAAATTCCTGCTCAACTGGAGGTTGAGCAGTCTTGTTACTCCGGCGAGCAGCCCTTAGTGTATGCTTCTTTCTATTTTTCATTGGCAGCAGTTGATTCGTCTTGCTAGGTTTATGAATTACCCTAGCTTGATGAACTACTTTTGGCCTTAAGGACTTGAGTCTGCTCCACCCATGATGTACTATCCATGGTTGAAAGGATCTGAGACATCTTTACCTAGGACTTGTGTGAGGAGGTCCTCTCGTAACGGTGGAGCATTGGTTTGGGGACCTCTCTCTGAAACGTTTTAAGACTCTCGACATCCTTGTATTTTCTTTGTGATTATATCATGAAAACTGAAGCATTCGCTCAGGTCGTGACCCCATATCTGATGGTACGGGAACCAATGGTTCTCAGTTCCCTAAGCGAGGCATCGAGACTGCCTTGCCGATTTTGGTGTGATGAGGCCTTCTTAAAGCATCATAACGAACAAGGCGTGAAGGATATCAGGTGCTTCGTCTTCCTCTTGGATTGCCACTACGTGGGAGGCCTCTACTGCCTCGAGTGCCTTCTTTAGCTCTTTAAGATTTATAACCCTTCTGAATTAGGGCTTTGATAATGTATTTTAACGTATAACAGTCCTCTGTGGGGTAAGCACGGTGATTTGCATGGGAATCGAGTCCGACTTGATTAGGGAACTTGATCTCTGGGAGCTCGATCATGTTCTATTCCAGTAATAATCGGAGTAGCACAAGGACCCATTCTTATTCAAAGGCGTAGACTTTGTTCCTATGCGTGGTCCAATAATCATCTCGATTAAGGTCCGCAGGTGGAGGTACTCAGTTGTACGAATGTTATTGCTTGCCTGCCTGAGGCACTGTCTTTGTTGTGCTTACCCCTTTGGATAGTTCCAAAGTCCGAGAGGGAGCCTTCTTTGGGTCGCTTACGGTGATGGCCACACTGATCACTCCTTTCTATTGGTTGCCCCGGGTATTGGCTCGAGAGCTACCTTTGCCACGATTGTTTCCTAAACCTGCATACTGTTGTCGTGACCTGCCATGGTGGCGTGACAGGCTTTCTATACGAATCGATTTAGAGATCATGTAACAATCCTAAAAATTAAAAAAAAAAAAAAAAAAAAGAAAAAAAAGGAGAAAATATGCTTATAAATAGGTGATGTTTTGTTTGAGTATGATGGTCCTTGGGGACCATCACTGCTTTCAAAAACTTTTGCTTTGGATTAATTTTGCTTTGCCTTTACCTTTGCTTGTTTTGCTTGCCTGCTTTTGCCTCCTGCTGCTTGCAGCTGGCAACGTCCTTTAGCGGACGTGGTTTTCGTACGATAAAAGTCTGCTTTTAACCCGACACCTCAGGTATGAGGTAGAGCGTAAGAAAATAATATAATAATACGTTATAAGAATTTAAATAGGGGATGTGAGCACTCCCACCCTAAAACAAAATTTTGAGATCTCTCTCTCTGGTCGAAACACAGTGAACTTCTCTCTCGAACCGAAATTTTTTAATCGGAAGCTCCCTCTCAAATAATTGTGGGTAAGTGACATCGTCTTTCTGGAAAATAGTCTATTTTTAATAAATAGTGATATTTCCGTCTAGGATCTTTATTTTATCAGTTTTGTGTGTAAGTGACCTCATTGTCTCGAAAAATAATCCATTCTTTTTAAAAATAAAATGAAATAATTATTTCTGCTTATTATCATGAATTTTAAGCGCGATAAAATTTATGCGCACGTGACCTCATTATCTTGAAAAATAATCTTTTTAATAAAAATTGTGATATTTTATCTATGTTAGAAATTTTAAATGCTGTAAATTAGAAAAATAAATTAATTTATTTTTCTTGTCTATTGTTAAAAATAAATGTGATATTTTTGCTTTTAGTAAAATTGTGATATTTCTTTCTACTGTTTTGAATATTTAGACATTGTAAAATTCATGTGCAAATGACTGCCTTATTATTTAAAAAAATTGACATTTTTGCAATTGATTATAGTATTGTCGTGAAATGTTTATTTGTGAATTGATATTCCACAAATTGTGATAATTCCGTATTCTTGAATTTTTATAAGAGTTTTTTTTTTTATATACATATTAAATTGGCAATTATGCTAGAATGCCTTTACAAACTGCTACCTTTCTAAATTTGAGCCCAAAATATTTGATTGGTTATTTTTGAAATATTATAGAGAGTGACTGTTATTAATGGTTTAAGTGAAATTCATATTAATGGTTTCAGTGATATGTTGAGTACATGATATTGCTGCTTTTGAATGTTTAAAGAGATTTAGAAATAATTTAAGTATGCAAGTGGACTCATCCGGTTCGCCGGTGAGGTATAAGTGGACCTATCTGGGACGCCGGTAGGGATTAAGTGGACTCATCCAGTACGCCGGTGAGGTATAAGTGGACCTGCAGGGATTAAGTGGACCTATCTAGGAGGCC
>NW_006494719.1:306324-400142 GCF_000471905.2 Amborella trichopoda
GGAAGCTCCCTCTCAAATAATTGTGGGTAAGTGACATCGTCTTTCTGAAAAATAGTCTATTTTTAATAAATAGTGATATTTCCTTCTAGGATCTTTATTTTATCAGTTTTGTGTGTAAGTGACCTCATTGTCTCGAAAAATAATCCATTCTTTTTAAAAATAAAATGAAATAATTATTTCTGCTTATTATCATGAATTTTAGGCACGATAAATTTTATGCGCACGTGACCTCATTATCTTGAAAAATAATCTTTTTAATAAAAATTGTGATATTTTATCTATGTTAAAAATTTTGAATGCTGTAAATTAGACAATTAAATTTATTTATTTTTCTTGTCTATTGTTAGAAATAAATGTGATATTTCTGCTTTTAGTAAAATTGTGATATTTCTTTCTACTGTTTTGAATATTTAGACATTGTAAAATTCATGTGCAAATGACAGCCTTATTATTTAAAAAAATTGACATTTTTGCAATTGATTATAGTATTGTCGTGAAATGTTTATTTGTGAATTGATATTCCACAAATTGTGATAATTCCGTATTCTTGAATTTTTATAAGAGTTTTTTTTTTTATATACATATTAAATTGGCAATTATGCTAGAATGCCTTTACAAACTGCTACCTTTCTAAATTTGAGCCCAAAATATTTGATTGGTTATTTTTGAAATATTATAGAGAGTGACTGTTATTAATGGTTTAAGTGAAATTCATATTAATGGTTGCAGTGATATGTTGAGTACATGATATTGCTGCTTTCGAATGTTTAAAGAGATTTAGAAATAATTTAAGTATGCAAGTGGACTCATCCGGTTCGCCGGTGAGGTATAAGTGGACCTATCTGGGACGTCGGTAGGGATTAAGTGGACTCATCCGGTACGCCGGTGAGGTATAAGTGGACCTGCAGGGATTAAGTGGACCTATCTTGGACGCCGATAGGGATTAAGTGGACCCCTCAGGACGCTGATGGGGTATATAGGTGACCTACTTGGGACGCCAGTAGGGTATTTTGTGAAATCCTTTGAATTATGCACTACCGTTAAAATGTTATATGCATTTCAATTATTCGGATTATACTTAATTATGCATTTATTGAAAGTGAAACTGTTGATGCATTTCTGTTAATAGATCTCATTTTGGAAAATATTGATATCTTTCAATCATGATTATTTTTAGGATTATGATGATCACTTACTTTGTAGCCAAACTCATCAAACTATGGTAAACATTTTTTCAGGATAACTACGGATTCATTTTGAGTGCTAGTCAAGATCAACCTTGGAAGATACTGTTGTGGTGCTAGCTTTCTTTATTTACTATGTAAGACCTCGCCACTGTAAATTTGTCCTATCAATAGATGTATATATGTTTTGTCCGTCACATCTCAGGAATAATAGTATTGTAAATTCTTGGGGTGTGACATATCAGCTCTGACATGGAGGTCTAATTGGAGGCCTCGCATGTTTCACACATAGGTTTGAACTGCTTCCTTCTCAGGCCTGAGATTGGGATGGCGAGCGGCCAAATCTCTCCACCTTGTTTGAATTGATCAACAGGCTCATTGGGGTCTTCGGTCAAGGTGAGAAGCTCAATGGTTTGAACTTCTCTCTCGACCGCATAGAAAAATTGGTGGAACAATTTCTCCATTTCCCCCCAAGTATGCATTGAGTTTGGAGGAAGCTGAGCATACCACTAGAAAGCCAGGCCATCAAGGGTTTCAACAAATTGATGGAGAAAGAGTGTTTCATCAGGCGCTGTCTCTTGACATGCTGCTTGGAATTGGGCGATATGCTGGTTCGCAGAAGTGGTTCCATTGAATAGGGGAAACTTCTCTTTCTTGTAATACGAGGGAAACTACACCTGGTCAATGTATGAAGGGTACGACTTTTGATAAAGCATTGCACCATGTATTCCCAGGATTTGTCTACTCTTTAGGCTGTGAGTCACCATAGCATCGATATCTTCCTATTAGACCTGGTGAGGGACAGAATTGTCCTGTGAGGCAGAGGGAAGGGGCTGCCTTGGGAGGTTCATCATTAGAGTGATGGGAATTGACCTCATGGTTAGTCGATTGGCGCGTGGCATATATGCGATCAATCTTCTCCATCATTACGTGCACCATGGCTTCGAATTTACTCATGCGCTCTTCCTGAGAGTCGTTAGGCTCGTTTACAACCATTACGCTGACTATTTCTCTAGGGAGGTCGGCCTTAGCTACAGTTGAGGGCTTTCGAACTTGACGGTTCGCACATGGTTGATCAGTCAACAAGGGGACAATATGCCTCGACTGAGCTCGAGTCTTGTATGACGACCGCGTGAGGACCAGTTCTCGATGGTCTTGGGACCGTGGCTGCCAGGTGGCTGGGTCATCTTCTAAAATACTAACCATAGTGAAAGGTCCATAGCCTTCTTCTTCAGGCTTTGTCATCTGAAGAGTGTAAAAGGATTCAGATGAAGGGGGTCATCAGAGCTGGTTGCCCCAACCGTCTTGGTTGCTTCTCAAGTCAAAATTTGCAGACCCCTATCGCATTTGGCTTTTTGATGGAGCTCATGCTAGAACTGTGATCGAGTCTGCAGCTAGTCGACTCTTCTTGCGCAGGAAAGAGCTATTTCCATTAGGTGAAGCTACGGGTGTGGGCCAGGAATTGGGGATTTCCATGACCGAGGAGGACAAAAGACTTGATCTCCCATCAGGTCTTTGCCCCGAACCCTCCTATGAGCTCCATAAGTGTGACTGAGATGATGGGGCCGGTTCAAGATGGTACTCTTGGGGAAGGACTTCGGGTACCAGGGCTGGAGGTGCTTGCCCAAAACAGGAGGGGCAGGTAGAAGAAGGGTTGACTCATGAGGATGGGTGAGTCTAGAGCGAGGGGCTGCTATAGAATAGAGGAATGGGGAAGATAAGGATTTTACTAGGTGGCTGGACTAACACAATAACTAGACCGACAAGTGATTGACCTATCGTGGTAGCAAGACGAGTATGGTAACAAGACTGACACAACGGTAATACTACTAGACGACAACACGATCATCCACCGGCTGGCACTATGGCTAGCCTATCGTGGCAATGATAACTAAAACCGACACAATGATAGTACTGCTCGACGATGAGAGTATCATGACGATGCTTGACTGAGCCTCCCTTGATCAAACGAGAGAGAAAGAAGAGAAGAGAGAAAAGAAAGAGAGAGGGAAAGGCATGCACAATACTACTAATGTCTTGCATGTGAAAAAAAGAACAGAAAGAGAGAGAGAGGAAAATAAGAAGAAAGGAACAGTAAGAAAGAAGAGAAAAGGGGGAAGAAGAAAGAAGACAGGGGAATAAAAGAGAGGGAAACATGAGCGGTGATGAACTTCCACTGCCCATGACAGAGGATTGAGAAGAGAGAAAGGGCATCCGCCGTCCATGACGAAGGAGAGAAGAGAGAGAGGACATGGACGACGATGAACTTCCATCGTCTATGATAGAGAAGTTAAGAGAGAAAACATGGATGGCGATGAGCTTCCACCATCCATGATAGAGGAATCAGAAGAGAGAGAAGACATGGACGACAATGAGCTTCTGCCGTCCATGATAGAGAAGTGAAGATAGAGAAAACGTGGACGACGATGAACTTCCACCGTCCACGATAGAGGAATCAAAAGAGAGAAGACATGGACGATGATGTGCTTTCGTCATCCATGAAAGAGAAGTGAAGAGAGAGAAAACATGGGCGGCGATGAACTTCCGCCATCCATGATAAGGAATCAAAAGAAAGAGAAGATAAGGCCAACAATGAGCATCTGCTGTCCATGACAGAGATGTGAAAAGAGAGAAAACATGGACAGCGATGAGCTTCCGCCGTCTGTGATAGAGGAATCAGAAGAGAGAGAAGACTTGGATGGTGATGAGCTTCTGTCATCCATGATAGAGAAGTGAAGAGAGAGAAAATATGGACAACGATGAGCTTCCTCCGTTTATGACAAAGGAATCAAAAGAGAGAGAAGATATGGATGGTGATGAGCTTCTGCTGTCCATGATAGAGAAATGAAGAGAGAGAATACATGGACAACGATGAACTTCTGTCGTCCATGATAGAGGGGAATAAGATGAAATTTGACAGAGGCTCGGGCCGCCACTCGAGTTAAGGTCCGACTCACTGTTTAGGTCCAAGAAACGAGAATGCATCATGTTAGGCAACAAGCTCTGCCATACATGAATAAAGAGAGGAAAGATAAAGAACAAGGAGAGAGAAGGAAAGTGAAGAAGAAATAAAAGAAAGATAGAAAAGAGAGAAGGAAAGTGGATAAAGAAGATCAGAGAAGTAAAAGGAAAGAGTGATATAGACGAGAGGAGAGAGATATGAGAGTAGGAGAGAGAAAGAGAGGAGGAGAGAGAAAAAGATATGAGAGGAAGAGAGGAAGAGAGAGATGAGAGGAGGAGAGAGATGAGAGGAGGAGAGAGACAGAGAGATGAGAGGTGAGAGGAAGAGAGAGAAAATTACCTTTATTAAAAGGTACCAGACCTTTTTTTCACTCTCCTCTCTCTCCAAGACGTACCCACAATTTGCACGTGTAAACTCTCAAATTTTATTGATGAGTATTGAAAAATCAAGGGTTTTATAACAATTGTGTTTATTATGTACTTATAGAATTGGGCCCAAACATGGGTGTATGGAAAAAACTACCTAAATTTATGATAATTACAATTTAATTGAATTAAAAGAAATTCTAAAAATGGGTGCAAAATGACTGTTTTGCCCTTGCTCAATAATAGATTAAATTTCAAAAGAGTCCCTATTGCTGCCCTAGAACTTGCGTGATCTTTCATGAATGATTTTGGGTTGCTCCAGAGTCCATTTGACTGAAAGATGATTGATTTCTTGTCGGGCTCGGCACGACGATCAATTTTATTCCAACTTCAAGCCAAGGATCGCATTTTTAGGGCACGATTATGCAACTCGAAATTTGCATAGATATTGAAAACTTCCGATTAATAGTGTGCTTGTTCCTTGATGTTTTTCTTTGCTAAATTTATTCACTGAATCACATTGAGCATCCCTTCATGATCACGTTGCAATGAACGCAGTTCAATTTTGTGTCCGGACGAAGATTTTGTCTTCCTGGGTTTTTGACTGGAATTTAAAAATCCGACGGTCGAAATCTACAACAAATTTTGACACCTTCACGCGTCGAATCCAACCGTAGCCTCGGACCTTATGTATATAATGCAATTCACTTCATGTTGATCATGTATGCGAGCGTCATGATATTGTCGCTCGAGCAAGGCATGCTGCTGCTGAATTTTTTACAACTATCTTCACGAATCATCAACTTCTCTCAAGTTTTTCTCCTTACTTGAGTATCATCACGGGTCATGCAAGATATCAAAACACTAGTCTTGACAAGATGAACATGCTCACCAAATTTGAGAGCGATTTGACTTATAACTAGTGAGACATGGGTCTTTGAAGTTGCTACTCGGGTCTGTGCGCACCAGCCTTCTTTAATGGAGATTGGTCTAGGGAGGCCGCAAGGGAATAGCGTGTGTGGTTAGGTGCCTTGATCTCGGCACACTTCTCAGGTTTCAGGGAGACTTGAAACTCCGAGATTGCTCTCTTGGGATCCTCGTTCAAGAACAAAGGCAGGTATTACCAACGGATGAGAGAGGAATTTAAAGTGGGTTCGGGACTTACTTGGGCTGGCTTGTGTGGGCACCCTCTTAGATCACGAAGAAAGCCCCTCAATAGTAAAACTGGTTCGGAATCGTCTCCCATGGCTTGTATTCTCTTATTTTCTATAATCACACACATATGGCAAATGTTATAAGACCTGTGAGTCAACAGCACATTCAAAAAGAAGAAGAGAATAATGAGATGAGAAAGATGGGGGAGAGAAGAATTTGGCCAGGTGGGGAGATTAACACAATGACTAAGCTGGTAGGTAATTGGCCTGACGTGGCAGTAAAATGGGCTTGATAACTCAGACCGGCTCAACAGAATTACTACTAGATGTCAATATTGATACTGATTAGCTAGACATGATTGTCAGTCTATCATGGTAGTAAAGCGGGCACAGTAATTTTGACACAACAATATTATGGCTAGACGACAAGACTATCATGGAAGGCTAATCTCAACCCCTTTTAATCAAACGAAAGAATAACAGAAAGAATGGAGAACATAGAGAGAGAATGAGAAGTAGGATAAGAGAAGAAGAAGAGAGTAGAAAGAAGGAGAAGAAAACAAAGAAAGGAGGGGAAGAGTGTGAGAAAAGAGAGAAGGAAGGTGCAAAGACACAGATGGCAATGAGAGGGGAAGAAAGAAACTTAATCAGCGATATGTCTCCGTCGGCTATGACGAGCAAGGAGAAGAAGGTGAAGGCACTGGAGGCAATAAGCTTCGCTAGCTGTGGCAAGAGAAGAAGCATGAGACGATGCAGACGGTGCTTAAGCTTTGCCAGTTGTGTTAAAAGATAAGACACAGGCGGCGTTGAGCATCACTGACTGTGTTAGAAGAAGAGGAGATATAAGACATAGGAAGCACTGAACATCGTCGGTTGTGTTAGAAGAAGAAAAGAGATAAGATACAGGTGGCATTGAGCATCGCTAACTGTGTTAAACAAAGAGGAGAGATAAGACACAGGGGGTGCTGAGCATCGACAGTTGTGTTAAACAAAGAGGAGAGATAAGACACAAGCGGCTCTAAGCATTGTCAGCTACGTTAAAAGAAAGAAAAGAGAAGGACACAAGCAAAGTTAGGCTTTGCCGGCTATGTTAGACAAAGAAGAGAGAGAGGACACAGACAGTGCTAAGCATCGCTGATTGTGTTAGAAGAAAGAAACAGAAAAACATAGGCGGCGCTGAGCTTTGTCGGCTGTGCTAGATAAAGAAGAGAGAGATGACACAGAAGGAATTAAGTATCACTGACTATGTTAGAAGAAAGAAGAGAGAAGGAGAGAAAGAGATGAGAAGGGAGAGATAGAGATGAGAAGAAGAGAGAGAAAGAGAGACAGAGATGAGAAGAGATGAGAAGAAGAGAAAGAAAAATGGAGATGAGAAGGGAGAGATAGAGATGAAAAGAAGAGAAAGAAAGAGGGGAGCAGAGAGAAAGAGAGAGAGGAGAGAGAAAGAGCAAGAGATGAGGGAGAAAAGAGGAGGAAAGAGAAAAATAAAGAGGAGAGAGAAAGAAAAAGAGATGAGGGAGAAAAGAGGAGAGAGAAAATTACCTTATCGAACCTCTCTCTCTCTCCAAGATGCACCCATGAACTCAAGAAAAAATCGAAACTTTATTTATTGATTGAAAAAATGAATCGAAGGTCCTTTACAATTTGGTTTTGCATGTTTATATAGAATTGGGCCCAAACATAGGTGTACGTCAAAAACTACTTAAAATTGAAGATAATTAAAATTTAATTGAATTAAAAAAATTCTAAAAATGGGTGAAAAAAGACTGTTTTGCCTCTGCTTAACAATGTGTGGAGTTTCAGAACAATCCATGCTGCTGTCTGAGAACTTGCATGAATGTTCATGGCTGATCCGGGGTAGCTCTGATGCCCATTTTATCGAAAGATTATTTTTTTCTTGTAGGGCTCAGAATGGCAATCGATTTGACACCAACTTCGGGCTATGAACCATGTTTTTGAGCCATGATCATGAGACTTGAATTTTGGATGAATCTTGAAAACTTCGGATCGATAGTGCGCTCATTCCTTGATGTTTTTCTTATGTTTCTTCACTGAATCACACTAAGCATGCCATCACTATCACGACGCAGCAAATGCAGTTCAATTTCATGTCCGGATGAAGATTTTGTTGCCTTGAGTTTTTAGCTGGAATCTTGAAATTCGACGATCGAAATTTATAGCAGCTTCAACACCTCTATGTGTGAAATCCATTCATTCATCATACGAGAGGTTCGGATAGCCCCAGACCTTACGCACATAATGCAATTGGTTTCATGTCAATCGGGTACGCGAGCGTCATGATTTGACAGCTCGAGTGAGGCATGCTGCTGCTGAATTTTTTGCAATTTTCTGCATGGATCAGCAACTTATTTATAGTTTTTCTACTTGCTTGGGCATATCAAAATGCTCGTCTTAATGAGAAGAACATGCTCACCAAATTTGAGCACGATCTGATTCAGATTGAGTGAGATAGGGGCCCCGAATGTCACTGCCCATGACTATGAAAAGAACCACCTTTAATGGTGTTTTGGTGTAGGCGGCCACATAGGAATAATGTGCGGCCTACCTCTTTTTGGTATTTTACCCATAACTTTGTCTTGGAGTGCCCGATTAAATCGAAACTTGACCCATAAGGGTTTCTGACCATGCCGGATCAAATGGCGGTGGTCCTACTGCTGTTTGATGTACTACAAATATAGCTCTAGTTACAGGGTCCATTTCAGGTAAAGGCCATGTTTTTTGAAATTATTTCTTTGTGTTTACTGCCTTATACATATCGGATCGTAATAAAACTTGGCAAGTGGCCTTTTGGAGTGCTGATGAAGATCTTGACCAATTATGGGGCCATTATGAGACTTTTAATATTTCCACTGTTTTGCAAGCTTTATTGACCTGCTTCCTCTTTATTCTGTATCAGGGACCAAGGTGCTGAAAAATGGGTTCAAACAGCTTGCCCTGTCGAATGTTGTGCCTTGAGAGAAGTGAGAAAGACAACATTCAGAAAGTTTCTTATGACTTTATTACTATTTTCTTCCTAGCCACAAGACCACGTGAACATCGAGGAGATTCACGCAATGGTGCAACTAGGATGCTCAGACGTTTAGATGCAATGTGCAGGTCCATCCGTGGAAACTTTAAGGGGAGAAGAGACTTTTTTGAGGGATCTTGTCGAAGTCCTCACCCTCATGCGGACTATTTTGGAGGGATTCATATTTTAAGTCCTCAGCATGTCGGACGGAACCTGTGACAACCTTGTTTGTGATTTGGAGGGATTAGTATTTTCAGTCCTCACCTTATCAGATGGCACCTGTGACGGCCTTGTGATAATGACTGGGCTACGTTGTCACCTAGCCTTGAAGAAGGGATAATGACTGGGTTACGTTATCACCTGGCCTTGAAGAAGGGATGGTCCTTGAAGAAGGAATGATGACTGGGTTAAGTTGTCACCTAGCCTTGAAGAAGGAATAATGACTAGGTTCTTTGTCACCCTGCCTTGAAGAAGGGATGGTCCTTGAAGAAGGAATGATGACTAGGCTACATTGTCACCCAGCCTTCAAGAAGGGATGATGGTTGGGCTACTTTGTCACCCAGCCTTGAAGAAGGGATAAAGAGATGAAGGAGAAGAGAGGCATGCACAGTACTACCAATGTCATGCATGTCAAGAGAGAGAAGAGAAAGAGAGAAAGAGAGAAAGAGAGGCATGTATGGCACTGCCATTATTGCACATGTCATGAGAGAGAAGAAGAGAAGAAGAGAGAAAGAGAAGCACGCACAATATTACTGATGTCATGCATGTGAGAAGAAAAGAGGAAAGAGATGAAGAAAAGGAAGTCAAGAGAGAGAGGGACATGTACGGTGTTGTCATTACCACACATGTCAAGAGAGAAGGAGAGAAGAAGAGAAGAAGAGAGAAAGAGAACCATGCACAGTACTACCGATGTCTTGCATGTGAGAAGAAAAGAGAGAAAGAGATGAAGAATAGAGAAAAGATAGAGAAGAGAAGAAGAATATAAAGTTTTGAGGGATCCTATCAAAGTTCTCACCCTCACTGTTTGTTTGTTTGATGACTGGGTTATGTGTTTACCCATCACCGAAGAAGGGAGGTTGTTTGAGCTACGTGTTCACCTAGCATCGATGAAGGATGTTGATTAGGCTTTGTGTTCGCCCAGCAACAAAGAAAGATGTGGACTGGGCTACGTATTCACCCAGGACTGAAGAAGGATGTTGAGGGATGATTTTAACTTCTACACCATGTTGGATGTCTCGATGATTTTTTTGCAACCTCACCAGGTTTGTTGCCTGGATTAGACGTGAATGACATGGTAGGAATATTTAAACGTCTGCACCCCATTGGATGTCTTTATGATGAAACGAGTGTCGGCTAAAGCTGCCTGTGAAGACGAATGTGACATCAACTTGATTTTATTGATCCGAGCATCGGGTTTTCACTTGGACTTTAGAAGTGGTGCCGTAGAGATGGTTTTCACTAACTTCCTTTCATTCGAGGCTCTTTTACCCATGACCTTACGGCCATGTCTACCCTTAAATCTTCCATATTTTTACTCATGGTGCACTTTCGGGTTTTCACAGTGCCCGGGTTTTTGTTTTCACGGAACTCTACTCATGGTTTTGTGACCATGCCCGTCCGTCATTTTTACTCATGGTGTTCCCTTGTTCACGTATACACCATGCTCCTTATTTTTTTCCCCTCTTTTTTTGTGAAGGCGAGTTTAGGGTCATGCCTCTGGGACCTGTCTGAAGCCTTTTAACGTCATGTGCCCAGGACGTGCACTCTTGTTTAAGGTCATATAGCTGGACCGTGATGGTGATGAATGACAGTCTATGGAGGCCATGGAGTGAGTATAGTGGTGGTTTGACTCACTTGGGGACAATGACACAAGGGTACCTATGAAAGGTGGAAGATGCATGAAAGGCAAATGAAATGTGGTGACCCACTAGTTTACAACAAGTATGGGTGGCGATATGGTTTGCCATTTTGTGAGCATAGGTGAGACTCACTAGGGAATGATGGAGGATGGTGAAATGAATGGACTCATTGGGGAGGTATTGAAGGTGGTGCACACACACAAATAGGTAGGTTAGGGAAGACATGTGTGAAGGTGCACTTAAAAGGCGTGTGCACGTATGAGTGGGCGAGTTTATCGTCATGTGGTTAGGACGCCCGCAAAGCAGTTTATCGTCATGCAGCCAGGGCATACACTATGGTTTAGGGTCATATAGCTTGGACCCTGGTTGTGTAATTTAAAGTCATGCAACCACGACCATGTAGTTTAAGGTCGTGCAACTAGAACTTCTCTACAGTTTATGGTCGTATAGTTTGGACCGTAGTGCTGAGCCTTTTAACATCATGTGGCTAGGATGTGTACTATAGTTTAAGGTCAAGTAGCTTGGATCATGTGGTTTAGACTCGCGGCTTGGACTATGAAGTTTAAGGTTGTGCAACTATACCTCCATTACAGTTGAATGTCATGTAGTTTGGACAATGTAATTTAAGGTCGTGCAACTAGACGGAGGCTATGCAGTTTAAGGTCATGCAACAAGGGCCAATGCTGTGTAGTTTAAGGTCATGCAGCACAGACCAAGGCTGTACAGTTTAAGGTCATGCAGCATGGACCATGGCTGCGTAGTTTAAGGTCATGCGGCACGGACCAAGCTGTACGGTTTAAGGTCATGCAGCACAAACCATGGCTGTGTAGTTTAAGGTCATGTAGCATAGACCATTGTGTGGATCACCATGTAAGTGAAGATCCATAGGGAATAGGTCTGTGGATAGCAATCTGACCCCCTAGGGATAAAATGGTTAATGCTATACACAAGCAAAGAGCTTTTTAGATAGAGATGGTGGCCTTACGAGGAGTGGCAATCTTTGCTAGGGATTAGGAGGGTAACTGTGACTCCCTGAGGATAAAATGCTTAAAGCCAGCAAGAGACTCAGATGGGAAGGCCGATTTCATTGGGGCAAAGGGGACAAATGTGGATCTTTTACATCCTTGAGGATAGAGTAACTAGGTGTGAGGCAGACCCATTGACGATAATAAGTTGCAATACGGGTATGACTCTCCTACTGGGGATGAGAAGTCATGACCTCAGTTTGAACGACTTGGGTTCTGCTTTGCTGGAGATAACAGTCAAGGTGCAACTTCACTAGGGATAACATAAATAGAACACACACGGGTTCTGCCTGGAGTACGTGACAATAAAATGTTTAAAACACGGCCAGTGGAAGGTGCAACGACCATTATTTCTTTAAGCATTCAGTCGGCGCTGGGTTTGTTAAAAACACAGCCAGAGTTAAGAACGACTAACATTATTTTTTGAACACAGTCAGTGCTGAGGACAACCCGTTCTATCTCTTGAGCAAAGCTGATGCTGAGTCGTTGAGAGCGTAGGCGACACTGCAGTTACTAAGGACACAGCCAGTGCTGGGGTTACTGAGGACACAGCTGGTGCTGGGGTTACTGAGGACACAGCTGACGCTAGGTTACTGAGGACGCAGGCAACACTGGGGTTACTGAGGACACAGCCGCCGCTGAAGTCACCAACAACACAGATGGCGCTGAGTCTTTTTCGTTGACATAACCGACACTAGGTGTGAGTTAGTGTTTGGGCTTCGATCCGAGCTCGACACGATCCTGGCCTCTATTGGAATGGGATTTTACAGGCGGCGATGAGACTTGCCTCGGGCCTTAGGTCAAAGCCTGACCTGGCCCATCGTCGTTTGGCCTTCTAGGACGCAGCTGAGATTCTTAGTTTGCAAGGGGCATTTGGGAATAATGTTGGCTATATAAAGGGCTAAAACCCATTTCCATTGCCTTTCATTGAAGGTAAAAAAAGAATTAAGAAAAAAAAATTTAACGGTGAGAAGAGGGTTCCCGGTGGAAGCTCCAGAAAGCAGTCCGTATTTCGGCAAGAGTTAGAAGGAAGTTTGCCAGCAAGTAGGGGAGGTTCCGATCAAACAAGGAGACGCCCGCAAAGAAGGAGGCAAGATTTCATTGGTGTAGCAGGAGTTTCTTGGTCAGCACAGTTTCGGGAAGCAGGGGAACTTTGATCGTGATTTTACGAGTTGTGGCGAATGGAAGAAGAGGCACAAGTTGTAGCAGTGGTCTGATAAGGCATTTCTGCTAGTTTTTAGGAGTTTTTCGATGGATGTAAGTTGTTTCCCGACAACTTGGGGGAGGTTGCAGTGGTTTTCTTTTGCCAACAGAAGGGAGTTCCGGCTAAAGATCGAAGGTCAAGGGGAGACAAACTGTCGCTGGAGTTGAACGGTTGCACTTGGAAGGTGTGCAGCCGTCGGGGAGGCAAACGATTGTGATCCACATGTATGAGACATGTGTCAGGCGGCATAGCAGGGCTCGAGGTGCCACGCATAGAATCCACGGCACGTGTGAGAGATTTCAGCGTAGCCAGTGTTAAATGTTGGTAAAGATAATCGACGACAACTATTAGTGAACACAGCCGACGCTAAGAATTAGCAACACAGCCGGTGCTAGGTGTTGGCAAAGATAGTCGGCGGCAGGTGCTAGTGAACACAATCGGTGCTAAGCATTAGCAGACACAGCTAGCGCTAAGAATTATCAAACACCGCAGGCGCTAAGAATTAGCAAACACAGCTGGTGCTAAGCTTTGAGTGCGCAATTGGGGCTGAATCTCTTAAAACATAGTCGACGCTAAGCTTTTGAAATCTCAACTAGAGATATACCTTTGTAAACATGATAGACCTTTGTAAATGCGATCGACGCTAGGCTTCTGAAAACTCAGCCGACACTAGGCCTCTGTAAACGTAATCGGCACTAGGCTTCTGAAGGTTGATGAACAAGGCTTGAATGTATTTGGCATACATGGCACTTTTTCGCATAGTTTAAGGAATCAGCGATCATGGAAGGCTAATAATACCCCAATCTATGTATCCTTTCGTAGAGCTTAGGACTAGACTGGTGTAGTCCACAAATTCCTGAATGTACCTCTTCTAACACCTTATTTGCCTCGTGCATGTCCACACATCTAAGAAGAATACCGTCAAATGACCGTCTGAAGAGAGCATCTCCTTCAAGGAGGGTATACTTGGTATACATTTGACGTACACTGTTGTGCTTGACACGATCTTCTAGGAGTATCATGTTTTAGAAAACTAGTGATGGGCTCTCTCCAATCTTCTACTTGTTCAATTTCTACGCATATTGGGTCGAAGAACTCCTGCTGCTGGTTTTGAACCTTAGCTCCTTGATTCCGTGCCATTTCCTGTTTAGTCTTGATTACTTCTTTAGCTGATAGAAGTGCTCAGAATGGATAAGGAGGGCCCTCGAGGAAGATATTTCTCTCATCATCCGCATTTACCTTGGTTCTTAGTTCAATGTGTCTCCATTCTGCCAGCCAGACAAGAGTGGGTCCTGATGAGGATAATTGAATTGTAGTTTTGAGTTCTGCAAGTGCATCAGCTTATGAGTTTAACCTCCTGGGATATGACTCAAGGATAAGTCCTCCAATTGGGCCATATATGATTTTGTAGTATTGTGATAAGGATTGAGAATTTATTTCCTCAACTCATAGATTCATTTGAGCTGTCAGATAACCAACTCAAAGTCGTCATAGATCTTGAGCTGCTCCAAGTCGAGGTCGAAGGCTATCTCCAACCCGATTATAAGGGCTTGATATTCTGCCTCATTATGAGAACCGGCCTGAGTGAGATACAAAGAAAGTGGCAATACTCCTCCTTTCGAAGTCAGGAATACTACTCTGGTGCCTCCTCTGTCTGATTGGAAGGCTCTGCCGAAGCAGAATTCCCATGCATGAGCAAGGTCAGAAGATAACACTTCTTCATCAAGGAGGTCGCTCGATAACAGAGATTCCATTGGTACGGGGTGTGCTATGAGAAAATCAGCCAAGTCCTGGCCCTTGATGGCCTTCTGTGGGACATACGTGATGTCGAATTCCATCAGCAATAATGCCCACTTAGCAAGGCGCCTTGTCATGAGAAACGTTACAGGATCTTCTTTTGTTATGAGTTTCACTTCATGACCAAGCAAGAAATGGCAGAGTTTTTGTATTGTGAAGATTAGGGCCAAGCACATTTTCTCTATGGGGGGATAATTCTTCTTGGCCCCTTGCATCCTATGGCTAAGATAGTACCGTGTCATTTCTTTTCCCTCGTCATTGTTTTGTGTCAATAATACCTCGACTGACTCGTCTAGAGAAGTCACGTATAAGATGAGAGGTCTTCCCAATATCGGTGTAGAGAGTATTGGAGGATTGAGTAAATAATGCTTGATGTCATCAAGGGCCGCCTAACATGCTTCATCCTTGAAGAATGGGGTATCCTTCTTCAATAGGTGCAAGAAAGGTCTGCAGTGACTTGAGAGGTTTGAGATAAACCTACAGATATATGCTAGCTGCCCATGAAGAGAGCGTAGCTCTCGCAGTGTAGTTGGTGATGGAAATTCTTGGATCACCTTAATCTTGACTGGCTCAACTTCAAGCCCTTGGTGTTTGAAAATGAACCTTAAGAACTTTCCCAACGCACGTCAAAAGCACATTTCAATGGGTTCATTTTAAGTTGATGAAGGAGTAGTCGCTTGAATACCTTTTGGAGGTCTATCATGTGAGCATCTATCTCTTTGGATTTTACCACCAGGTCATCCACATAACAATCAACTTATTTGTACATCATGTCTTTGAAGATGGTCGTCATTGTTTTTTGGTATGTGCCACCGGCATTCTTTAATCCGAAAGGAATCATTGTGTAACAAAATACCCCTTTTGGAGTTAAGAATGCAGTGGCTTCCTCATCTTCAGGTGCCATCCATGTATGATTATACCCGGAGTAATCATCCATGAAGGAAAAGATTTGGTAGTGAGCCATAGAATCGACGAGCATCCCGGTCAACGGCAACGGGAAGTCATCCTTGAGACAGGCGATATTTAGGTCGCGAAGTCAATGTAGACCATGATTTTGCCATTCTTCTTCTTGATTGGAACAACATTTGCTAGCCATTTCGGGTACTTGACCTCATGAATGAAGCATTCTTGTCTGAGTTTGGTTACTTCGACATCCATCTACATTTCAAGGTTAGGTCTGAACCTTCTTGATTTTTTCTTAACAGGTTTGACAGTCGGATCAATGCCAAGACAGTGGACGACAACTTGAGGGTCTAAACCAGGCATATCATGGTAATGCCAAGCAAAGACATCTCGGTTTGCTCGTAAGAAAGTAGTGAAATTTTCTTTTTCTTCTCGAGACATATTTGTTGACATAAAAGTAAGCATAGGGTTGGCTTCATCCCCTAGATTTATTTCTTCGAGCTCGTTAGCAGTAGCTTGACTGCCTTCTTCCCATTCTTCTGAAGCCTCTTGCAACTCTTCCTCATTGTTTTAGAGAACTTTTCTTCAACCTCAAGTGCCTCTAATAGCGCTCCAGAGTAGTCGTGATTTCTACACCTTTCTCAAATCAACGAACAGAAGGATCCTCCTCAAACATGGAAATCGTATCAGGTTGAAGAAGCTAGTCTTCAAATTATGGTGGATCTGAGATTCAATGATTGTAGCACGAGAAGTGTCCTTGTATGAATCACACGGTCTTTGCACGGGTGACTACAGTGTTTTCCCCATGCTGGCTAGTACTTCACAGACTTGTACCATGTGGCAAGCTTCTTGAAAGTAGAAGCTTTGCCCTCTTGATCCTCTTAGTCTCTGTTCAAAGTAAGGCTTAGGGGGGCACTGGGGTTTCTTCGATTTTGACTTTTTGTGCTTCTTTGAAGAAGGTGGCTCTGTTTTAGCTTTAGATGCCAAGGCATCAACAACTGTTAAGAATCCTGCTGCCTGGGCCAACGTCTTTTTCAACCGCTTTTGTTGCTTCCTACTTATATTAATTCCTTTGAATTCTCTGTCAAGAGCCTCGAAGTCTGAAAATTTCAAGGCTGTACCAACAGGAGACATAGTAGAAGCAAGATGAGAAGCAGAAGAAGAAGAAGGATAAGGGTTAGAAAGTGGGGAACTTTTAAGGTTGTTCCCCTCATCACACTATTCTGGGCAACTTTTTACGTCATCACCAGGGTTGGATGTGTGCACGGGGTCTTTTAGGTCTTTCCATTACTTAGACCGTTTGGGAGTGCTTTTAAAGTATTCACCCTCATTGGACATGCTCTGAGGAGAAGATGACTCGGGGACGTCTTCTTGATGGGATGGAGAAGTAAGAAGGATCGTGCCAAGGATAAAGTCCAGTAAAGTTGGTAGTGGGGGAAGGGCCTGAATAATTCCCGCTCAACTAAAGGTTGAGCCATCTTGTTTTCTGAGGTGGTGTTTGATTCGTCTTGATAGGCTTGTGAACTGCTTTGGCTTGGAGAACTGCTTCTCGTCTTAAGGACTTGAGTCTACTTCGCCCATGGTGGACTATCCATAGCTGGAAAGTCGAGGGTTCAGCAGAGCTTGAATAATTATTAGGAAGGTCTTGTGTTGGGTGTTTGAACATATTCTTCAGCATCTTGGCCCTTGGTAGGAAGCAGGTCAATAAAGCCTACAAAACAGTGAAAATTCCCCATGATATCAAAATGGCCCCAGAACTGGTCAAGATCTTTATCAGCACTTTAAAAAACCACTTGTCAAGTTTCATCGTGATTAGACATGTCTAAGGCAGTGAACACAAAGGAACAATTTTCGGAGAAATGGCCTCTTACGCCCTGAAACGAACCCTACAATTGGAACTACATTTTCAATGTCTTAGAACACTTTGGGACCACCGCCATTACATCTGGCACGGTTGAAAAGCCCTATGGGATAAGTTTTGGCTTAATCGGATACTCTAGAACAAAGATATGAGCTAAACATTGAAACAAGAGGGGCCACACACTATTCCCATGTGGCCTCACTGCACCAAAACACCATTAAAGTGGCTGTTTTTACAGTCACAGGTAATCACTTTTAGGGTTCATAACTCACTTGTTCCAAGTCAGATCGCTCTCAAATTTTGTGAGCATATTCGTCTCATCAAGAAGAACAATTCGATATATGACGCGGCCCGAGACGATGTCCGAGCAAAGAAAAAAGCTAGAGAGAAGTTGCCAATCCATGAAGAAATTACAAAAAATTCAGCAACGACACGCCTCACTCGATGGGCCAAATCACGACATTCGTCGAACGGATCAACGCGAAACCAATTCCATTGTGTGCATAAGGTCTAGGACTATCATTGGTCCGAACCCCATACATGATGAAAGGTCAGATTTCGTGCACAAAGCCGACGAAGTAACTGAAATTTTGGCCATCGGATTCCAAATTCCAGTCCTCAAAAGTTGCGAAATCTTCGTTCCGGCTCCAAATCGCATCTCGTTTGTTGCCACACAATTGTGACGGCATGCTTAGTACACTACGATGAATAAATAATAGAAAAACATTAAGGAACGATCGTACTATCAATCCAAAGTTTCCAAGACTCCAACAAATTTCAAGTCTCATGATCATGGCTCAAAAACATGATTTATGGCTCAAAGTTGGTATCAAAACAATCGTCATGCTTAGCCTAAAAGAAAAAAATAATCCTTCGATTAAACGGGCATTAGAACACCCTTGGGTCGGCCATGGAAGATCATGCAAGATGGTAGCAGTAGGGGCTGTTTTGGAATTCTACACATTGTTAGGCAGGGGTAAAACAATCCTTTTACACCCATTTTAGATTTTCTTTTAATTCAATTAAATCTTAATTTTCAGCAATTAGGTCTAATTTTGATCAATCCACCCATGTTTGGGCACAATTCAATATAAACAGGCACTGCTTTATTGTAATAAAAAAAAGGAAGAGGACTCTAGACGCTCGATTCATTCTTTAAAGATTCAATAAAATTTTCACTCTTGCTTGAGTGTGTGACTACATCCTGGAGAGAGAGAGGAGAGAGAAGCAAAGGGTCGGTACCCATCAAGAAGGCAACTTTTTCGCTCCTCCCCTCTCTCCCACTCTTCTCTCTCATTCTCTCTCCTCTCTCTTTCTCTCTCTTCTCTCTCTCTCTCTCTCTCTCTCTCTCTCTCTCTCTCTCTCTCTCTCTCTCTCTCTCTCTCTCTTCTCTCTCATTCTCTCTCTTCTCTCTCTTTTCTCTCTCCTCTTCGCATATCTATCTCTTTCTCTTTCATCTTCTCTTCTCGTCTTTAACTTCTTCTGTCAACTGGCGAGACCTAACGCCAGTTGGTCTTCTCTATCTTCTTCTGTCAACTGGCGAGACCTAGCATCGGTTGGTCTTCTCTATCTTCTTCTGTCAACTTGCGAGACCTAACACCAGTTGGTCTTCTTTATCTTCTTCTGTCAACTGGGGAGACCTAGTGCCGATTCGTCTTCTCCATCTTCTTCTGTAAATTGGTGAGACCTAGCGTCGGTTGGTCTTCTTTATCTTCTTCTGTCAACTAGTGAGACCTAGCGTCAGTTGGTCTTCTTTTTCTTCTTCTGTCAATTGGTGAGACCTAGCGTCGGTTGGTCTTCTCTCTATTCTTCTATCAGTCGAAGAAGCCTAGCACCAATTGGTCTTCTCTCTCTTCTTCTATCAATCGACGAGGTCTAGTGTTGGTTGGTCTTCTCTCTCTCTTCTTCTATCAATCGATGAGACCTAACGTCGACTGGTTTTCTTTTTCTTCTTTTGTGAGTTGGCGAGACTTAGCGTCAGTTGGTTCTCTTCCTCTCTTCTCATCTGACAAAGTCGGCGAAGCTTAGCGTCGACTGCTTCCTCTCTTTCCCATCTCCTGAAGCATTCGACAATGTCTAATGCTGACTGCATCTCCTCTTCCTTCTTCTTCCTCCTCTCTTCCTTCTTCTCTCACCTTTTGTCTATTCCCTTCTTCTCTTTAACCATTCCTCCGCTACTCTTTCATTCGACCAAGAGGGGTTGAGGTTAACATCTCGTGGCAGTCCTGTCGTCTAGCTGTAATATTGTTGCATCAGGTTCGCTTAGCCCGCTTTACTGCCACGACAGACCAACCCTCGTGTTTAGCTAGTCGATATTGGCAATAACGTCTAGTAGCAATCTCGTGAGCCGGCCTTAGTTACCGAGCCCGTTTCGCTACCACATTAGGCCAATCATCCACTAGCTTAGTTATTGCTCTGATCTTATGGCTTAGTTGAATTCTTCTCTCCCTTGTCTTTCTTTCTTCTTTTTTAATACGCATGCTTGCGTATGTTCATCAAAGAGGAAAAGGGTAAGGCCTGAACCACCTGTCCCATAACCTTTTTCATATATGTGTGATTGCTAGAAAGCCAAAAATAAGAAGATTACAAGCCATGGGAGGCGATTCTGAACCCGTTCCATTACTGGGGCTTTCTTTGTGATCTAAGAGGGTGCCCATGCGAGTCAGCCTGAGTAAGTCCCAAACCCATCTTTAAATTCCTCTCTTGCTGGTTGGTAACACTTGCCCCCGTTTTTTAATGAGGTTTCCAAGAGAGCGATCTCACAAACATCTCGGGTCTCTCCCGAAACCCAAGACGTGTGCCACCCGATCCTCCAGGGATCCGGAGAGCGAGATCGAGGCACTTAACCAGCTTCGTGACTCCACTGGGGACTTACTACCACTTAGTCGGATCGTTCTTGTTTGGCTAGTTTCTTCTTTATCTGCTTTGATTCTCTTTTCACATTTACTTATGGTTGTTGGGTTCTATAACCCATTTATCCAGATCGGGGATTTTCTTATCCCCTTATTCGAGAGTGGCCCTAGGGAACAAGGTCCTTCGACTTCGTTCCTCTTGAGCAAAGACCCCTTGTCTAGCTCCCAGTTCTTAACCTAGACCGGTGTGAGGAGGGACTTGAAGGTCCCTCACTCCCCATCTCTTCGCTCTGGTGGACACTCCACCAAGGAACCCTGCAAGGGCAGCACTTATGTTGCCCCACACAATATTCACCCAGCCACTAGCAAGTCACTTGCCGGTCGAGTTCTTGAGGTATGCTGGAAGGCTTCCCGATCCCTTTCTGCAAAAGGCAAGCAAATTACCATTGCTCCTGTGGGTCGCCATAAGGCTTACCCCCACCTTTCTGCACCGTTGGTCTCTATCCCTAGAGGCTCAACACTTCGAGGTGAAAACCCCAAGGTCTCCATCCCTCATACACTCCACAAGGCTCGTGGGTCACCCACTCGAGCCACACCTCAAGGCAACCCTTCTATTACCTCGAGTCCGTGTTCAAGATCGAACCTTTCAAAGCAAGGTCCTGCGCACGCTACTCATATGGATCTCATAGCTTGGGGCAACGCTGTTATTACGCCAACCCACGTTCACAAGAGTCGACCATCTAGTCCTCGTCCTATGCACACACAAGCGCACTCTGTAAGGTGCAGACCTGCAACTGTTCTCTTACAGACACTTGCTCCTAGTTCTTGGCCTCTTAAGGTCATATCACTTGCACGAGCCAGGGTTGACCCTCAGGTCTCCCGTAATCCTTCTTCAATGGGTGCACAAGCGTTGCCATCTCAGATGTCGCCTGATCCTTGACTCGAGCCTCCTCATGAGTGACCTTGCCCCTTCCTGCTCCTCCTTCATCGAGCAAGCACCTTCAGCCTTGATATTCGAAGGTTTTCACCAAGGGTACCATCCTGAACCAGTCCCAACAGTTTGGTCATGTATCTGGAGCTCATAAGAAAGCTCAAGGCATGGACCTCACAGAAGATCAAGTACTTCATCCTCCCTGGCTCAAGATGACTCCAGTTCTTGGCCCTCATCCATTACCGCACCCAATGGAAGTAGCTCTCTCTTGTGCAGGGAGAGTTGACTAGCCGCAACCTAGATCGCAGTCTTGGCGCTAGGTCCATCAAAACCTCAAGGTTAAACACGATAAAGGTCTGTGAATTTTGACTAGGGAGGTGACCAAGGCAGTCAAAACAACCAATTTTGATGCCCTTCTTCACTTGAATCCCTTCTACCCCCTTTGAACGATGAAGCTTGAAGAAGAGCTCAATGAGCCATGTGATGTGGTTACTGTCGCAGAATAAGACCTAGCCACTCAACAGCCATGGTCCTAAGACGATCATGAACCGGCTCCTCAGCCATGGTCCCAAGACCGTCGAGAAATGGTCTAAACACAATCTGCGTACAAAAGTCGAGTTCATCCAGGGCATGCTGACCCCTTATTGACTGACCTACCATGTACGACCCGTCAAGCTCGCAAACCCTTTGTTGCCACTTACGTCGAATCCCATAATGAAAAGGTCAACATAATGGTCGTAAGCAAGCCCAGTGATACGTAGGAGGACCGCATGAACAAGTTCAAGGATATGGTGCACGCGATGATGTAAAAGATTGATTATATTGATGCTGCACGCCAGTCAGCTAACCATGAGGTCAATTCCCATCACTTTGATGGTGCACCTCCAAGGAAACCCCCTCCATCTACCTCACAGGACAATTTTGTCCCTCATCCGGTCTCTCAGTTAGATATTGATGCTATGGTCACCCATAGCCTAAAGAACAGATAAATTCTGGGGATACAGGGTGCGACGCCTTATCAAAGACCTTACCCCTCCTATGTTGATCATGTTCTGCTCCCCTCAAACTATATGAAAGGGAAGTTTACCTTATTCAGTGGAACCACCTCCAGCATATTGCCCACTTCCAAGAGGCATGTCAAGAAACAACGGTTGATGGGAGACTTCTTCTCCGCCAGTTCATTAAGACCCTTGATGGCCCAACATTCCAATGGTATGCTCGACTTCCTCCAAACTTGGTGCATACATGAGAAGAGATGGAGAAACTATTCTATCAACGCTTCTATGAGGTCGAGAGAGAAGTTCAAACCATTGAGCTTCTCACCTTGACTTAAGACCCTAATGAGCATGTAGATCAGTTCATATCAAGCGGGAGAAAGTTGGCTTTCCGCCATTCTAATCTTATGCCCGAGAAGGAAGCAGTCCAAACTTGCGTGTGAAACATGCGATCTGAAATTGCTCTACATGTCGAGACCTCTAATCCGACCTCCATGTCAGAGTTAATCTCTAAATCAGTTCGCATAGAAAGTTTGTCACGTCATCATGGTGGGGCACGACAACCATCTACAAATTCAGCGAACAACCAGGGCAATGGTGGCTCTCGGAATAACACACGAGGCAGCCAACACAAATGGGTAATTAATGCAGCCGTTATGGTCACTGATTCAAAGAAGGCTCCCTCCCAAACATTGGACCTCTCTAAAGAGATAAGTACGACGTAGGTAACACCCCAGGCTGGCAAGTAGCAACAGTCGTACAATCGGGTACCTCCACTAGCCAACTTTGATTGGAGTGATTATTTCACCAGGCATAAGAATAAGGTCTATCCCTTCGAGAAGGAATGGGTCCCTGTGCTGTTCTAGTTATTATTGGAGCAGAATATGATCAAGCTTCCAGAAGCCAGGCTCCCTGAGCAATCTAGCCTTGACACTTAGGAAACTTATTGTGCCTACCATTGGAGGATCAATCATCCCGTAGATGACTACTACACGCTGAAGGATATCATTGAGACCCTGATTCTGAAAGGTCAGACAAAGCTTGAAGATTTGAAGAAAGCCTTCAGGGCAACTGAAGCCTCCCATGCCGTAACCATTCAAGAAGAGGACAAAATGCTAGGTATTCTCTACACCCTCGTCATTAGAATGCTTCGGGAAGGCATAATCACACTAAAGCAGGCAAGGCAACCCCGCCGCCTTGCTAAGGGGATTGAAGATCGTTGGTGCCCATTCCATTAGATAAGAGTTCATTATTTGTCAGAATGCACAACTTTCCTTGATATATTTGCAGAGAAGATACGGGAGTGTCAAGAATTTTTACAATCTCCTCGTAACTAATCCCTAAATCACTTATCCATTTGGGCAAGAAGATGTCACTAATGAGGACCTTCCTATCAATGACTCAGATTCTACGGAACCCTCAGATTCCCAGCCATGGATAACCTATCATGGTGGAAGCAAACTTAAGTCCTTAAGACAAGAAGTGGTTCACCAAGTTAGAGCAGTTTGCCACCCCAGCGAGATGAATCAAACATCACGTCAGAAAACCAGAAAGAGACGGGCACCAAGGGCTGCCCGTAGAAGAAACAAGGTCGCTCAACCCATAGTCGAGCAAGAATTTCTCAAGCCCCTTTCCTCTTTTCCAACCTTGCTGGACTTCATCCCTGACACAATCCTTTTTCCTTCTTCATCCTGTCAAGAGGATGCCCCTACTCATCTCCCACTCAGCACATGTTCAATGAGGGAGACAACGTTCAAAGCACTCCCCAATGGTCTAAGCAAGGGAAAGACCTAAAAGATCCCCTGCACCCATCCAACTCTAGCGATGACGTAAAAAGCTTCCGAGATCGGTCTGATGAGGGGAACGACCTTAAAAGTCCCCCACCTTCTAACCCTACTCCTCCTCCTTCTCCTACTTCTCATTCTTCCTTGTCTATGTCTCTTGCAGGTACAACCTTGATATGTCCGGACTTCGATGCTCTTGATAGATAACTTGAGGGATCAAACATAACTACGACGCAATGGAAGCGGTTGGAAAAGACCCTAGCACAGGCAACAGGATTCTTAACAAGTGTTGATTCTCTAGCAGCTAAAGCCAAGGCAAAGCCACCGTCTTCAAAGAAGCGCAAGAAGTCTAATCCAAAGAAGCCTAATGGCCCTTTGAGCCCGACTTCATGCAGAGGATGAGAGAATCATGGGGACAAAGCTTCTATTCTCAGTGAGCTTGTCACATAGTACAAATCTCTGGAGCAATGCCCACCACAGGGCAGATAAACCTCAGATTGGGAAAGATGTTGTAGCCTCTACTGCAGAAGTCGGGCACCTTGAACTTCCCCAGTCCGCCACTGCCCCTTAATCCAGAGGCTATTATGCCTATCCTATAGCTTCCTGGGCTTCTTCCCAATCCCAATAGCCCTTACTGGTGACCCTCCACCAGTTCACGTATGCCCTGATTGTTTGAAATCTCTTACCAAAGTGAGGTAGTACATATTTACTGGTCTCTATCATTTCAAGCCACATGGACCATGCAGTCCATATATGCTCTGGCAGCCAACACTGTCGAAAGGTTCCAAACTCTTTCGGCCTCCTCTTATGCTCCTTACTCCGGTGCTTCTCGAAGAATATCGAGAAGGGGCAGCCTTGGTCAAGCCCGTGCTGACAGGCAAAGCAGTGGGGGAAATACCCCTCCAACCGAGCACTGTGTGGAGTCCGATAAGGTAAAACTCCCCCTCTGATGCTCAGCATGAACATGAGTTCCTTAATCATTGTTGGGGCACCTTTCAGTTCCTTCCCCAATTCATCAACGAAAGCATGGTCGGTTAAGCTCCCGACCAAAAAAGGGACTCTTCTCATGTTCAAAGAATTATTCCTAAACAGACCCTGAGCCTCCCTAGGGGTATGGAAGATAGCCCTCTGGTTCGCAATCTTCATCAGGAAGGGCCACAATTTATTTCCTGAGTACTGATGCTTGACGTAGGTGTCAGGGAAATAAGCCCCTAGCCATTCGTACACATAATGCATAGGGAGCGGAGTTTTAAAATCTCCAGGAAAAGCTTCTCCTCCTATGATGTCGTTCCCTCTCTCTTCACCCTTATATGATTTTCCACGGGAGATACCCCCCAAGCCATGGTATATGTTGCACAGGACTAGCTAAGACAGGGCATATTCATGCCTTTTGGTCATGTCGCATGCCACGTATAATACCCCTGGACGAATGCAGTCCCCCTAGTCAGGGAACCTGAATTTGCACAAGAATAAGGCAAGGTAAGCGGTCAAGAAGACACGGCCATCACCGGTCTCGAGTTAATATATGGGAGGTGTCTCTTTGCAGCTGCCTTGCCTTTTCCCTTTGGAGTACCCTGACCACCCTCAGGATAATCCCCACAAAAGAATTTCACCCATTATGTAAAGGTGATCCTGTCATTGGTAGATCGACCTACAATCGACTGATAGGCCTCAAAGATCTTTGAAAGACTGGCCGACGACTCTTCACCCCCACAGTTATCACCACCAAAGATGATCGAGTTTGAGGGAAAAAACTCGTCATACATAGCCCTGGTCATTGGGAGACCTCCAATGAAGTGAAGGTCTAGTAACGAGATTCCCGCTTCACCATGACCAAGAAACCATATTGCTTACATGGCTCCACCTCTCCAGCAATACCTTTATTGTATTGGAGCAATGGTCGTAGTAGCTGCCTGAACACTGGACCGTTGCTAATAGCAAAGCACGCTCAAGAGAGCTTCCATGCAAAGCCAATACCTTGGTAGTCCAGGAAGCGTATCCCTTCAGATATTGGTGCTCTCCTTGAATCTGGAGGCCTTTTGCTGACCACCTTAGTAGTCCTTCAGCCTCTACCAATCGCTTCCCTAAGGTAGGCAAGTTCTCCTCAGAAGCTATGTTTCAATGCATACAGTGAAGAAGTGTCATCCCTTCTTTAATATAGACATTGCCATCATTACCCTCCCACACTTTAAAACATACGGGGTCAGCAATGAAAGTGATGCTAAGAGGCCACTTTGGCTCGTACACTGGCTGGGTCAGTCAAATGGGTTCACCCCTTGATAAAACTTCACCCGTAAAATCACGAGTGCCGATTTCCCCTTCCTTTGGGAGCCTCTTCACATCAGAGATTTCATAAGAAGAACCAGCCATTACAAAGGACTTAGTGGTTCACTCTTAAAAAAATTGCTAAGGCACTAGAATAGCGCTGGTTGAGTCTTTCAGCACTCAACACCTATTCAGATTGCCAACACCCCAGCGCCGGTTGTGTTTTTCAAAGGCCGACACCGGCTGAGAGAAAATTCCTCACACATGCTACAAATCCTAGTCGTGACACCTTGAATTCAGTTGCGCCGACTGACAACCATTGCCACTTCCTTTGACGCTGCCTCACAGACGAGCGACTGATAACCGTACACTTTCTAAGGACAGTTCACCTCTAGCAATCGTACGCCTTCCTCATGACAGTTCACCTCCAGCAATTGTATGCCTTCCCTTGCAACAATTCACCTCCACGACGGTCCACCGCCTACGACCGTTCATCTCCTGCCGGAATTGCTCCCACACGGCTAGAAATTCACAGGAAAACCTTCTCGCTATCTTTTTGGCCTGGACTTCACCAGAACCTTATTAGGAAACCTTTGCGACACCACTCACAGTGTGAAAAAGTTGACATAACCCCGGTAAACCTCTTGAAAGTGTCCGAAAACTTCTGCAACACCACTAGTGGTGTCGAAAAACTACCACAGCCGAAAGGAAAACCCTTAAAAAATCCCTACCAGAAATTAAAACGAAAGCCAGAATTATTTCTTTGTCTGCACTGCATCTGCATTAGACATGTCGGATTGCGATAAAAATTAGTAGGTGTCCTTTTCAAGTGCTTAGGAATATTTTCACCCGTTTGGGATTAATTTTGAGATTGTCAAAAATTTCACTATATGTTAGGGCTTTATTGACCGGCTTCTCTTTTATTCCGTATCGAGGACCCAAGGTGCTGAAAAATGTCTTCAAACACCGACGAAAATCTATTCTTGAGGGGTTCACGAAACACCCACAGACCAGGATTGTGTCGAGAAATAAAGCCTCCAGCCTAGTGACCTAAGTGTGATGCCCTTGCATCAAAGAAGGACCCTCCACTGTAGCCCTATGAGAGAGGCTGTAGCAAGGCAACAGACCATCGCCATTGTACTTAGAGCGCTAAAAGATCCCCGAGAACCAAATTTGGGCTCAATTTTACCACTCTAAAAGTGTTTGTGCTCATGCAGCCTCGCAACTCATGGGTTTTAACTTAGCACGATTCGATTCACCAAACCAGTCCCGAAAATGGAGTTGGTGCTTTTCGGCAGCAACTTCTCCAACCCACGGCACCTTTCTCTGAAATCAGACCGAGCTCAAATGTTGACATGTTCTAGATCATACCAGTCTCGTCATTTTGACATGAGGCACTCACTATGGCTAGTTAGATGCCTCGATCTCGCCCTCGGGTCGGGATGACTGGTGGAATGTGTCTCGGGTTTCAAGGAGAACTTGGAACTTGAGACTACTCTCTCGGGAACCTTGCTAAGGAGCAAAGGCAGGTACACTAACCGGTGAGAGAGGAATTTAACGTGATGCGGGACACATCTCACCTGGGTCCATGACTCACTCAGGTTGACTCGCGTGGGTGCCCTCTTAATCACGAAGAAAATCTCGCCAGTCCTATAACTAGTTTGAAATTGCCTCCCTTGACATGTACTCTCTTTTTCTATGATCACACACACATGGTTAATTTTACAAGACAAGTGGCCCAAGGGTCCCCACCTTATCTTTGTGAAAATGCACACGAGTGTGCACATTCAAAGGAGAAAGGAAGAAATGATGAGATGACGGTTGGGGTAATGAAAGGGGAAGGAAAAAATAAAATAGAGGAAAGGGGAAGAGAAGAAAGAGGCATTTGACCGCTAGCCTGACACAGTGGCTCGACTGACATGATCATTGATCTAACGGGGTAGCAAGACATGCACGATACCTCTGATCGGCACGGTGGTAATACTACTTGATGACATAACCAACACCAACCAGCTTGGTACAATGGCGAGTCTGACGTGGCAGCAACACGGGCACGGTAACTCAGACCGGCACGACAGCAATATTGCTCGATGACGAGACTATCATGATAGTGCTAGACTTAGCCTATTCCTTGGTCAAATGAGAGAGGAAGAAGAAAGAAGAGAAGGAAAGGGGAGAAAAAGGAAAAGCAGAGAAAGAAAGAGGGAGAGGAGACAAGAGATAGAAGAAGGGAGAAGGGGAGGAGAAGAGCAGAGAGAGAAAGAGGAGAGATAAGAGATAAGAAAGAAGAGAAAGAAGAAGAAGAGTGGAGGAATAAGAGAGAAGATAGAAGAAAGTGAAGATACATTAAAAGAGAAGACAGAAAAGAGAGAAGAAGAAATGAAGAGAAGGGAGAAAAGAAGAAGATAAGAGAGGTGAGGAGAAGAAGAAAAGAAAAAGAGAAGAAAAGGAAAGAGAAGAAGAAGAAGAGAAGAGTAGATTAGAGAAGAGAGAAGAAGAAGAAGAGAAGAGAAGAGATGAGAAGAGGGAAGAAGAAGAAAAGAGAAGAAGAGAGAAAAGGAGAGAGAAAAGAAAGTAAAGAGAAAAGAGAGAGAAGAGGGAGAAGAGAGAGAAGAAAAGAGACAGCAAGGAGAGAGCAAGGAGAGAGAAGAGAAGAGAGAGAAGGAGAGAGAAGAGAGAGAAAGGATAGAGAAGAGAGAGAAAGTAGCGAGACAAAAAGAGAGGGAAAGGAAAGAAAAACATGGATGGTGATAAGGTTCCATTGTCCGTGATTGAGGAGAGAGAAAAAGAAGCATGGACGGTGATGAGGTTCCGTCATCCATGATAGAGGAGAGAGAAAGAAAGAAGGCGAGAAGGAACATGAACGGCGATGAGCTTTGCCATCCATGATAGGAGGGATGGAGATAGAGACCATGGACGGCAATAGGTTCTGCTGTCCACAATGAGAGAGAGAGTAAGAGATAACATGGACGGTAATTAGTCTCGTCGCCCATCGTAAAAGAGAGAGAAAGAAAGAGAAAACATGAATGGTGATTGACTTCATCACCGTCCATGATAGGAGAGAGAGTAAGAAAGAACATGGATGGTGATAGGTTCTACTATCCATAATAAGAGAGAGAATAAGAAAGAACATGGACGATGATAGGTTCTGTCGTCCATGACAAGAGAGAGAATAAGAAAGAATATAGATAGTGATAGGCTTCGTTGTCCATGACAGGAGAGAGAAAAAAAAAGAACATAGACGGCGATAGGTTCTATCATCCATGACAAGAGGGAGAGAGATGTGAGAGAAAAGCAAAGACACATGCGACGATAAGCATTATCATGTGCATCAGAGAGACTCAGACATGACCCGGCTCGCCACTTGGGAAAGGGCTCGGTTCGATGTCCTTGTTAGAGAATAAGGGAAGAAATATCATGAGCCGTGATGAGCATCGTCATGCACAACATTGAGAAAAAGGAACTTGGACAGACGCCCGGCTCGCCACTCGGGTTAAGGCTCGGCTCACTGTTCATGTTCCAAGAGACAAGAAAGGAAGGAGAATGTCATGCTTGATGATGGGTACCGCCATGCATGACTAAGGAGAAGAGAGAAAGGAAAGATTAGAGAGAGAAAAGGAAAGATAGAGAAGAGAGAGAAAGGGGGAAAGAGAGACATGCACAGTGATGCTTACTATTGTGCATGTTTGAGGTAGAGAAAAGAGAGACAGAGAGAAGAGGATGAGGAGAGAGAAATAAGTAAACTAAGAGAGAGAAAGAAGAGGATAAAGAGAGAAAGAAGAGAAAGATAAAGAGGAAAGAGGAGAGAGAAAGAGGAAAATATGAGAGAATGAGGAGGAGAGAGAAAGTTACCTTCATCGAGGGGTTTCAGTCTTTTTCTTCTTTCTCTTATCTCTGTCTCTCTCTCCAAGACGTTCCCACAATCTCAATGGTAAACTCTCAAATTTTATTCATGGAATTGAAGCTTAAGGGAAGCCCCTTACAATTAGGTTTAACATGTATTTATAAAATTGAGCCCTAAACGTGGGTGGATGCTCAAAATCTGACATAATTGATGAAAATTAAAATTTATTTGAATTCAAATAAAATGTAAACATGGGTGTAAAATTATGGTTTTGCCCTTGTCCAACAATACATGGAATTCTAAAACAGTCCTTGTTGTTGCCTTAGGACGTGCATAATCTTTCATGGACGATTCGAGGTTTCTCCGGTGCTTGTTTGATAAAAGGATGATTGCTTTCTTGTTGAGCTCAACATGTAGGTCGATTTGGTACCAGCTTTGAACCACGGATTGCGTTATTAAGCTACGATCATGCGACTCAAAATTTTTATATATCTTGAAAACTTCTGATCGATAATGGGCTCATTTCTTAATGTTTTTTCATGAGTTATTTGCTGTATCACATTGATCATGCAGTTATGATCGTGTTGAATCAAACTCAGCTCGATTTTTTGCCCGGACGACGATTTTATAGCCTTTGGGTTTTGGCCGAAATCTGAATTTCGATAGTCAAAATTTTCATCAACTTTATCAACTTTGGGTGTTAAATCTGACCATTCATAACATAAGGGGTTCGACCAGACATAGCCTCATACCTTACGCACACGATGGATCTAGTTTCGTCTCGATCGGACATGCGAGTCTCGTGATATGGCCATTCGAGCAAGACAAGTCGCTGCTGAATTTTCTACAACTTTAGTCGTGAATCACCAACTTCTCTCTAGATTTTCTCCCTACTCGAGCATCATCACAGGGCGTGCCACATACCAAAACTCTCGTCATGATGAGAAGAACACTCTCCCAAAATTTGGGCTCGATCCGACTCAGGACGAGGGAAACATAGTGTCTACAAGTCACTGTTAGAAACTGTGAAAGTAGTCTCCTTTAATGGTTACTTGGTGTGGGAAGGGCGCACGGGAATAGCTTGCGGCCTACCCCTTTTTAGTCTTTTACCCATAACTTTGTCCTAGAGTGTTTGTTTAAACCCGAAACATGATCCTTAGGGGTTTTTTACCGTATCAGATCCAATGGCAATCGTCCCATAGTCATTTGATGCTCTGTTAATAGGGTTCCAGTTATAGGATCCGTTTCAAGGTGCTCGAGGCTGATTTTTCTGAAACTATTTCTTTTTTTCACTGCCTTAGACATGTCGGATTGCGATGAAACTTGAAAGGTGCCCTTTTGGGATACTTAAGAAGATCCTCACCTGTTTTGGAGCAATTCTAGGACTATAAAAAATTCCACCATAAATCAAGGCTTTATTGACCAGCTTCTCTTTTATTCTGCATCGGGAACCCAAGGTACTGAAAAATATCTTCAAACAGCTTGCCCCATCGAATGTTGTGCTTTGAGAGAAGTGAGAAGGACAACATTCAGAAAATTTTCTTCGACTTTATTACTTTATTCATTCTAGCCACAAGACCACGTGAACGTCGAGGAGATATCCACACAATGTTGTAACTAATGTGCTCAGATGTTTGAATGCATTTGTCGCAGATCCATCCATGGAGACATTGGGGGAGAAGATACTTTTTAGGGATCCTGTCGAAGTCCTCACCCTCAAGGGACTCTTTATGATTTTGACATTTGAGGGTTTTGTGTGAACCTCTTTGGTCAAAATTTTGCCTGTCTGGCAATCGGGTGCCTTGCTTAAGGGCTTTCTTCCCAATCGGTTAGGTTTTTTTTTTTTATCTTTTAGTGGTTCTATGTTTTGGATAGACAACCAAGGAGCACTAGGTTTGCTTTTGAAAAGTAGGGTACCTCTATGGGTCCCATCCTGCCAAGTCTAGTAGGGGGCGTTTTGTTAGCCTACCCCAAAAGTCTGGGCCTATCAGCTAGGGAGGGATTTAGCAAGGCGGCCCCTTGGCGGGGTGTCACCCTAAAGTCTTTGGTAGGTATTGACCTGGCTTGACAGTTTCTTGCCTTCAGTGCATCTTTGGTTTGTCAAAATGACTTTCTTGGTTTTTATTTGACTTCTTGAGAATGCGGTCCTTTAGGATGGGACCCTAACCTGTCATCTTAGTGATCCTTTTGGCTCCTTAGTCCTTTTGTGAACATACTCAGACTGTCAGATTCGTCTTGAAGCTCGTATTTTAGGTCCTGGTATCAAGGCATTCTGACACCAGGGACTTTTCTTCTGAATGCGAGCTGAAGCGGCCCATAAGGGGTGTGCTGCATCAACCTATTTATTGGTCCAAGCATCCTTTCTGGATTTTCACTTGGACTTGAGAAGTGGCATCATAGAAACAATTTTTATCAACCTCCTTTTATTTGGGGCTCTTTTATCGACATTAGGGCCATGTCCACCATTATTCATCCATTTTTACTCATGGTGGCCTTTCGGGTTTTCACCGTGCCCAGGTTTTTATTTTCCCAGAACTCTCTTACTCATGGTTTTGTGACCATGCATGTCCATCATTTTTACTCATGGCATTCCCTTGTTCACGTATACACCATGCTTGTTATTTTGTTTTTGTGAAGGAGTTTTTAAGGTCATGCCTCCGGGACCTCTACGAAGTCTTTTAACATCATATAGTCAGGACGTGTAATATAGTTTAAGGTCATACAGCTGGACCGTGGTGGTGATGGACGATAGTCTGTGGAAGTCACGGAGTGAGTATGGTGGTGGTTTGACTCAATTTGGGGAGATGGCACGAGGCTACCTTTAAGGGATTGATGGTGTATAGATGGAAGGTGACCCGCTAGCCGACGGTGAGTATCGGTGATGGGATGGCTTACAGTTGGTGAGCGTGGGTGAGACTCACTGGGGAATGATGAATGGTAGTAAAGGAAGATGGATTTACTGGAGAGTTGATGGTAGTGTGCACTCACGAATAGGTCAGTTAGGGAAGACGTGCGTGAAGACCTATGTAAAGGGTGTGTGCGTGTGTGTGGGGGCGTGTTTGTGGTCATCTTCTGGGACCTGAGCAAAGAAGTTTAACGTCATGCTGCCAGGACATGCACTATAGTTTAAGGTCATGCAGCTGGACCATGGCTGCAGTTTAAAGTCATACAACTAGGACCATGCAGTTTAAGGTCGTCCGCTGCAGTTTAAGGTCTTATAGTTTAGACAATGGTGCTAAGCCTTTTAACGTCATGCGGCCAAGATATGCACTATAGATTAGGGTCATACAGCTGAACCATGGCTATACAATTTAAATTCATGCAGCTAGGACCCTGCAGTGTAAGATTGCGCAACTAGACCTCCGCTACAGTTTAGGGTCATATAGTTTAGACCATGGTGCTAAGCCTTTAACATCATGCGGCCAGGAAGTGCACTATAGTTTAGGGTCATACAACGAGACCATGGCTGTGCATTTTAAGGTCATGCAGCATTGACCATGCAGTTTAAGGTCATGCAACTAGATCTCTGCTATAGTTTAAGGTCATATAGTTTGGAACATACAGTTTAGGGCCGTGCATCTAGACTATGGCTGCACAGTATAGGGTCATGCAGCACAGACCATGGCTATGTAGTTTAGGGTCATGCAGTATAAACCATTGTGTGAGTCACCATGTAGGTGAAGCTCCAAGAGGAATAGGTCTGTGGATGGCAATCCGACTCCCTAGGGATAAAATGGTTAAGCCCATATACAAGTAGAGGGCTCAGATGGAAATGGTTGCCCGACGAGGGATGGCAAAAGGACGCGGCCTTCACTGGGCATTAGGGGGTGAGTGTGACTCCCTGGGGGGAAAGATGGGACTCCATGAAGAATAGGTTTATGGAAGGTAACCCGACTCCCTGGGGATAAGATAGCTTGGCGCGAAACAGACCCACTAAGGATTGAAGAGGTAAGCATGACCTCTTTTTTTTTTTGGCATACACCTGACCCCAATGGGGATGATGAGCTGCAGCACAGGTGTAACTCCTACTTGAGATGATGGCAGAACACTCACAGCAGTAATCGGGCTCAGCCATGCACGACACTAACATGGGCGGTAGTAACACATGTAGCGATAGTCATGGGCGGCCGTAACATTTACACACATGGCGCTAACACAGGCGACTGTTGCATGAACGGCGTTGAGTAGTCCTTAGCGTTGGTCGTGCGCAACGTTGGTGAGTGACTTTAACGCACGACATAAGTCGCGAGCGGTGTTGGTCTGAGTTCGGGCCTCTGGCTTGGGCCCGACCTGGTCCTGGTCCATTTGACTCTTGGTGCAGCATGGGCAACTGTAAACCTTTGTTCGAGCCTCGGGTCTGAGCCTGACCCGGTCTGGCCCATCGTCGTTTGGCCTTCAAGGACCTGACTGTCATTTCTAGCTTGTTCGGGGTACTTTAGGGAAATGTCACCTATATAAGGGGGTAAACCCCCTTTTTTCATCATTTAAATGAAGGGTAGCAGTGATAGAGAGAAGCTTCCGGTGAGAACTCAGACAAGAACGTAGGGCACTTCAAAGAGGTTTACAGGAGTTTGCCTGCAAGAAAGGGAAAGTTCTTGCTGGGAAGAGAGAGCACTGGCAAGGGAACATAGGGGCATTCATGAAGGGTTGCAGGAGTCTACCGACGAGGTTGCTACCAGAGTGAGAAAAGAAGGGAGCTCGTCGGGGAATAACGAGAAACTCTGGCAGTAGTTTCGGAGTAGCAAAGAAGGGAAAAAGGGGTCCAAGTTGTTGCAGGGAGCTGCCGGTGAACTTTCGTCGGCTTTCGGGGATTTTTTGATGGTGTGGAGGAGCGGGAAAGGTTCAACAATGAATTTTCAGTGAGTGAGAGGAGTTTCCTAGTGAGACGCTGGAAGGTCGCGAGATAGCGGAGAGTCACTTGGCAACGAACGGCCACTGGAAGGTGATCAGTCACAGGGGGAGGAAGCATCTTGAGGACTTGAAAGGTCACCAACAATCGAAAGGCCATGAGTAACCGAAGGGGTACGGGGAACCGCAAGGTCACAGGGAGTTGAAGGAACACGAGTAATTGAAGAGGCACAGGGAACTAAAAGGTCTCGGGTAGTTGAACAGTCGCCGACAACTAAAGCGTTACAAGTGAACCCACGCAATGATAATCATGTACGACGGTGACTCCTATGTCGCGGTAGTCATAGGCAGAGATAGTCGCGCGCAGCGATAGTCGTGCACAATGTTAGTCGTGCATGATCAGCAGCATCATGCACACGGCGTTAGCCATGTGCAATGGTAGCTGCTCACTGGATGATTCTTCCATGAATGGCAAAAAGTCCCGCATAGCTGTGGCCGTGCACGACGATGAGTTGCGCACGACGATTATCACGCATGGTGCTGTGTCATGCGTGACAATGATCACATATGGGGATGACTTCGGTTGGCAAAGGGTGGTGACCAGTGGTAAGGCTCGGCTTAGAGAGTATGTTGGAAGCCAAGTCCTTCAGCACAACTATGAATTCCATGTTGTTCTGTTGAAGGGTAGTTACTGTTAAGAGGACGTGCTCTCCATCATAGGTCAATTCCTTACCAGAAGGTTTATGGTTTGTATTTCTAATAAACTTGATTTAAAACCCTTCTGCCCTCTTGATGAGGGAGCATCTTTTTGGCCTATAACCGTCCTCTTTTCCTCAAATGCAAGAACAGTGTTGAGGGTCAAATAGTCGATTTTCCTTAGATGCAAGAGTAGCGCGTCTAGTTAACTATTCTCTTTTCCTCATATGCAAGAGCAGCGCTTGGGGTTAACTGTTCTTTTTTCCTCAGATGCAAGAGTAGCACTTGATAGTATATCTCTATAATCTCCCGAATAATGGGTTTCTGATTGTAGCTTGAAATTTCTTCAATAAAAAGAATTATGGTTTTCTAAATTGGTTTGCTTGTTTTCTTTTCATCATCCTTTCTTTTCTTTTATCCTTAATTCTTTTGCACGTCGAGTCTTTTGAACGCGTCTCAAGGATAGTACTTCTTTAAATATCACCCATTGATGGGGGGCATCGCCTCCTATCCATCAGGATGTGCTAGTATGTAAGCCTCACTTGGTGAGACTTTCTTGACTATAAAACGACCTTCCCACTTATGTTCAAACTTTCCTTTATGCCTCCCATGCATAACAATCGGCCTTTTGATGGCTAGAACCAGATCCCCACAAGTGAATGAGCGGACCTTGACTGACTTGTCAAAGGCTCTCTTCATTCTCCCCTGGTTGCGTTCACGTTTATGTTGAGCTTCCAATCTCTTTTCATCAAGTGCATCCAACTCTTCACCCCCATAGACCAGGGAGTAAGGAGTGGTATCGATAGCATTTTGCATGGTGGTGTGATTGGCCCACAGAGCTTCAGAAAGCTTCTCATGTCAGTTCTTCTTCATCTTTGATATTGACTTCCTTAAAACGCTGCATAGGGTCTTATTAAAAGCCTCAGCTAAGCCATTAGCCTGAGAGTGGTACATAGTTGAGTACTTCCACTCGAAACCGAACTGGTTAATCAAGCGATCAATATGATGACTTCTAAATTGAGGGCCATTGTCAAATATTATCTGATCAAGCACCCCAAACTGGTATATGAGGTGCTGGAGCAAGAAGTTGGCCACTGCAGCCTTGAGAACTTGCTTGAGGGGGATCGCTTCCGCCCATTTGGAGAAATAATCTGTTACTGCTAGAATAAAGACATGACCCATTGTAGAAGGAGGGTCGATAGGTCCTATAATGTCCATACCCCATTGGGAAAAGGGCCATGATGCCCCTGTAGGGTGTAGGGGCTCTAGAGGCTAATGAATAAGGCTAGAATGCATTTGGCGCACCTGGCACCTCTTGGCATGGTTTATGGAATCAGCAGCCATCGAAGGCCAATAATACCCCAATCTGTGTATCCGTTCATAAAGATTAGGCCAGACTGATGCAATCCACAGATGCCTGAGTGTACCTCTTCTAACACCTTATTTGCCTCTTGTGCGTATACACATCTGAGAAGAATATTGTCAAACGATCGTCTGAAAAGAGCATCTTCTTCAAGGAGGGTGTACTTGGTAGATATTTGATGCACATTATTGCGTTTGCCACGATCTTCAAGCAATCTAACGTGTTTTATGAAGTTAATTATGGGCTCTCTCCAATCTTCCATCTGCTCGATTTCTGCACATATTGGTTTGAAGAACTCTGGTTCCTATTTTTGAATGTCAGCTCCTTGACTCTATGACATTTCCTTCTCGACATTAACAACTTCTTGGGCTGATAAAAGTGCCCCGAATAGATAAGGTGGGCACTCAGGAAAAACGATTCTTTCATCATCTGCGTCTACTTCAGTTCTCATTGGATGTGTCTCCACTCTGCCACCCAGACGGGCGTGGGCCCTGGTGAGGACAATTGAATGGTAGCTCCGAGCATTACAAGTGCATCAGCCTACGAGTTTAATCTCCTACGGATGTGAGTCAAGGATACATCATCGAATTGAGACATATACGATTTTGTATTATCATGGTAAGGCTTAAGAGTGTCGTTTCTCGCATCATAGATCCCCTTAAGCTACGGAATAACCAACTCGAAGTCGTCGAAGATATTGAGTTGTTCCAAGTCTAAATCAAAGGCTATCCCTAACCCAATTATAAGGGCCTGATACGCTGCCTCCTTATGGGAACCGGCTTTAGTGAGAGAAAAGGATAGGGGAAGTACCCCTCCCTTCGGGGTCATGAATACTACCCGAGCACCTTCGCGATCAGATTGGAAGACTTTGTCGAAGTACATCTCCCATGCATGAGCAAGTTTTGTATAGAATACTTCTTCGTCTGAGATGTCACTTGATAAAGGAGATTATGCTAGTATCAGATGTGCTGCGAGAAAATCAGCCAAGGCTTGGCCCTTGATGTCCTTTTATGGAACATATGTGATGTTGAATTCCATCAGCAATAATGCCCACCTAGCAAAGCATCCCGACAAGCATAGGAATGTCATGAGAAACTTTATAGGGTCTGCTTGTGATATAAGCTTTACTTCATGACCAAGCAAGTAATGACGGAGCTTTTGTACCGTGAAGATTAAGGCCTGGCACATTTTCTCGATAGGAGGATAATACTTCTCAGCCTCTACATCCTGCGACCGAGATAATATAACACGGTCTCTTTCCCCTCGTCATTGTTCTACGCCAATAATGCCCCAAGTGACTCATAAAGAGCGGTCACATACAGGATAATAAGTTTTCCCAATACTGATGTAGAGAGTACTAGAGGATTGAGTAAATACTGCTTGATGTCATAAAGTGTCGCTCGACATGCTTCATCCTAAATGAATGGGGTATCTTTCTTTAATAGGTGCGTAAAAGGCTTACAGCGACCTAAGAGGTTTGATATGACCTCAGAATATAAGGAGATCACAATTCTCGCAGCGTCGTTGGTGGTCACATTTCTTGAATTGCTTTGATATTGAATGACTCAATTTCCAAGTATCGATGTTTAACAATGAACCCCAAGAACTTTCCTGAACATGTTGCCAAAATCACATTTTAGCGGGTTCATCTTGTGCTGATGTAGGCGTAACCGTTCGAACACCTTTTCAAGGTCTCGCATATGAGCATCTATCCTTTCAGACTTCACCACTAAGTCATCAACATAACATTCCATCTCGTTGTGCATCATGTCCTTGAAGATGGTTGTCATTGATCTTTGATAAGTAGCACCGGCATTCTTCAACCCGAAAGGCATCATCATGTAGTAGAAGCCCCTTTTGGAGTAAAAAACAAGGTGGATTCCTCATCTTCTGGTGTCATTCGTATCTGCTTGTACCCAGAGTATCCATCCATGAAGGAGAAGATCTGACAGTGAGTTATGGAGTCAATGAGCATCTCCATAAACGGCAACGGGAAGTCATCCTTCGGGCAAGTGGCATTCAGATCGTGCAAGTCGATGCAAACTCTAATTTTTGCCATTTTTCTTCTTGACTGGGACAACATTCTCCAACCACTTTGGGTAGTTGACTTCGTGACTAAAGTCTGCTTGCCTGAGTTTGCTCACCTCAGCATCGATCTGCCTTTCGAGATTAGCCTTGAACCCTTCTATGTCTGCTCGATAGGCTTGACAGATGGATCGAGGCCGAGACAGTGGACTGTGACATGTGGATCTAAACCAGGAATTTCATGGTATTGCTAAGAAAAGAGGTCCCAGTTTGCTCTAAGAAGGCAATGAAATTATCTTTATCCTCTGGAGATATATTTATCGAGATGAAAGTGGGTCTGGGGTCGGCTTCATCCCCGAGATTTATCTCCTCGAGTTCATCGGTTGTGGCTTGTCTGCCTTCTTCCCATTCTTCTGAGGCCTCTCGCAATTTTTCATCATTATCTTCGAAGGTCTTTTCATTAACTTCTAGTGAAGCTACCCATAGTCCTAACATTTCTTCTTCTAGCCAGGCTTTACTATGGAACATGGTTATGGCATCCTCATCTTGCTTGCCGATGAAAGGATCAACTTCGAGCAGAGCCGATGTATCCCACAGAGGGAATTCATTTTGAGCTGCCTGGGAAGGCTACGACTTAGTGATTGTATAGACAGTCAGTGCCCCATGAGTATCTTCTTGTTGTTCCCTTGTTCCTACCATAGGTCTAAGTAATATGGTAGGTTGAAGGTTAGGTTTAGATGGAGGGGGTTTATTTTGGTCTGCTGGCAGTCTTGGTTGCATAGCCAGCTTGGTTTTGGTGGTCTGAGTACATTGGGTGACAAGGATTTGTTTTAGTGGAGTGGAGGTTCGAGGTTGAGGCTTTGGAGGTGTTTAGGTTTATGGGACCAGAGGGATCCCAGAGAACATGAGGAGGGGTGAATTGTCTGGGGTATTTAGGTGATGGAGGAGCCTAGGGAGCTTGAGGATGGGCAAATTGTCTTGGTTGTTTGCGTGAGGAAGGGATGGCGAACTAGGAAACTTCAGGACTTTTAGCTTCTTGAGGTGGAGATTGTAGCGTTTTCCCCGATCTCAAGCTCATTTTTCTCGTGCTGGGTGATGCTTCCAAGATCTACACCATGTGACAAACTTCCTGAGAATAGAAGCTCTATCCCCTTGATCCCTTTAGCCTCAACTCAAAGTCGCGCTTAGGGGGGCCACTGAGGTTTCTTCGACTTTGACCTCTTATGCTTCTTTGTGGAAGAAGATGGCTCTGACTTGGCTCGAGCTTCCAAGGTATCAACGACTGTCAAGAATCCAATTGCCTGGGCTAGCATCTTTCTCAACTGCGTTTGATGTGACCTTCTTATATTGGTTCCCTCGAGTTCTTTGTCAAGATCCTCGAAGTCTGGACATTTCAAGATTGTACTGCAGGAGCCAGAAGAGGAAGGAGAAGAAGAAGAAGAAGAAGAAGAGGAAGAGGAAGAGGAAGAAGAGGGGTTAGTATGTGAGGGATTTTTAAGGTCATTCCCCTCATTCTATCGATTTTGGTAGCTTTTTACGTCATCACCAGAGTTGGACGTGTGCAGGGGGTCTTTTTGGTCTTTCTCCTGCTTAGACAGTTGGGGGGTACTTTTAATGTTGTCACCCTCATTGAACGTGCCCCTAGTCGAAGATGGCCTAGGGATGTCCTCCTAATGAGTTGAAAGAGTAAGGTTGACCGCATCAGGGATGAAGTCTTGTAAGGTCGGCAATGGAGGAAGAGGCCTAAGGAATTCTTGCTCCACTAATGGTTGAGGAACCTTGTTCTTTCCGTGAGCAGCCGTTGGGGCCCGTCTCCTCCTAGTCACCTTTGGCGATGCATGATCCATCCTGTTAGGTTTCCGAACCGCCCTAGCTTGACGAATTGCCTGTCGCTTTAAGGACTTGAGTCTGCTTCGCCTGTGATAGACTCTTCATGGCTGAGAAGTCAAGGGTTCAACGGGATCAGAAGTATCCTTATGGGAATCTTGCATTGAAACACCCTCATGGATGGAAGTACTGACTTGCAGATGTTTATCGTAAGCGATGTGACCTCTCTGGACTTTTTCCGCAACCACAGCTTCGAACGCATAGCATTCTCTCAGCTCGTGGCCCCACATATGATGGTATGGGCACCAATGATTATTCGTTCCCTGAGCAAGACACTTGGGTTTCTTTGCCAGCTTTGGTGTAACAAGTCCTTGTTGGAGCATCATACTGAATAGAGCATGAAGCAGATTTGATGGTAGCTCCTCAGAAGGGCTCGGGCCTTTGTCTTCCTCTTAAACTGTCACTGCATGGGAAGCCTTAGTTGCCCCGAATGCTTTCTTAAGTTCTTCGAGCTTATGACCTTTCTGGATCAGAACCTTGATGATGTCTTTAACTGTGTAGCATTGCTATATGGAGTGGTTAATCCTCTGATAGTAAGCACAATATTTTACATGCCTATCGAGACCAGCTTGATCAGGAAACTTGCTTTTAAGCAGTTCAATCATATTCTGCTCCAGCTGTAGTGGAGTAGTGCATGAACCCATTCCTTTTCGAAAGGATAGACCTTACTCTGATGCTTGGCCCAATAGTCATCTCAATTAAGGTTTGCTGGTGGGGGTACTCGATTGTATGATTGTTGCTGCTTGCCTCCCAGAGGCACTGTCTGCATCTTTGTTGTGCCTACTCCTTTGGAGAGGTCCAAAGTTTGAGAAGTAACCTTCTTCGGATCACTTACGGTGACTGTCGGACTAATTACCCCTTTATGTTGATTGCCCCGGGAGTTGGCCCGAGAATTACCATTGCCTCGGTTGTTTCTCAAGCTCGAAGACTGTTGTCATGCTATGGTGGAGTGACAAAGTCTCTATGCGAACTGACTTAGAGATCAGCTCTGACATGGAGGTCAGATTGGAGGCCTCAACATGTAGAGCAATCTCAGGTTGAATGTTTCGTACATAGGTTTGGACTGCTTCCTTCTCTGGCATGGGATTAGGATGGTGAGCAACCAAATCTCTCCACCTTGCTATGAATTGATGGTGAGAAGCTCAATGGTTTGAACCTCTCTCTCGACCTCATAGAAGCGATGGTGGAACAGTTTCTCCATTTCCTCCCAAGTATGTACTGAATTTGGGGGAAGCCGAGGATACCACTAAAAGGCTAGGCCATCAAGAGTTTCAATAAACTAACGAAGGAGGAGTCTCCCATCAGCTAATGTCTCTCGACATGCCACACAAAAATGCGTGTTATGCTAATTTGGGGATGTTGTACCATTCAAAAGGGGAAGCTTCCCTTTTTTATAGTCCGAGGGAAACAAAACCTGATCAATGTTAGAGGGGTATGGCTTTTGGTAAAGCATTGTACCCTGCATTCCAGGGATTTGCCTATTCTTCAAGCTGTGGGTTACCATGGCGTCGATGTCTATCAGTGAGATGGGGTGAGGAACGAAATTGTCCTATAAGCGAGGAGGAGGAGGCTGCCTTGGAGCTGCATCATCCGAGGGATGGGAGTCAGCATCATGATGGGATACATTGATCAGGGACAGCATGCATTCCATGCAAGCAATCTTCTCCATCATTGCTCGCACCATCTCTTCGAACCTATCCATGCTTTCTTCCTGGTTGTCATTAGGTTCATTCACCACCATTACACTGATCGTTATTTCGGGGAAGCCAGCCTCGGGTGCAGTTGAAGGCTTCCGAGCTTGGCATGTCGTCCGCGGCAGATCGGTCAGCAAGGGCTCAGCATGCTCTGACTGATTTCGAGTCTTATATGCCGATCGCGTGAGGATCGGTTCTCGACTGTCTTGTGATAGTAGCTACTGAGTGGTCGGATCATCTTCTATGACGCTGACCACTGTGCAGGATACTTGCACCTCCTCTTCGAGCTTTGTAATTTGAAGAGGGTAGAAGGGATTTTCTGGAAGGAGATCTTTAGAGCTAGCTACCCCGACTGTTCTGGTTGGCTCCTTAATCAGGATCTACAATCCTCTATCTTGCTCATTCTTGAGGCTACGATAGACCTCTCTCCAGAACCGAGACTGGGGTCAAGGTTGATCCTCCTTTTAAGAGCATAAAAGGGCCATGTCCATAAGGTGGGGCAGTAAATGCAGACCAAGGACAGGAGCCAACTTGAGCTATTGCCACCGGGATTGTAGAACTTCATCAGCCATCAGGACTTTACCCCGAGCTCCTTTGTAGGCTCCATAGGTATGACTAACCTAACTTGGCTGGCTCTGGATGATACTCTTAGGGAAAACCTTCGAGTACTAAGCCTTGAGGTTTCTACCAGGAGGAGAAAGGGCAGAAGGAGAAGGGACCGGCTCGTGACAGTGTCTGAGTCCGGAGTAAGAAGCAGTTTGTGATGGTGGCACGTGTGCACCTTTGAAGTAGCATTCTGGGTGACTTGGGGGTCAGCCCGAGCTCGAACAGGTTCTCTGGCCTGAGGAGTCCGAGAACCACGAGCAGGTGTCTATAAGGGAACAGGTGGGAGCCTGCCCCTTACAGTGTGTGCTAGTGTGTGCTGAGAGGAAGGATGAGAGGGTCATCTCCCGTGTACTCGATTTGGGGCGGCAACGGCGTCGCCCCTAATGGTGGGATGCGTAGGCATGCGCACAGCTTTCGGCTCAAGGAGGCCTGATCCTGGATGCATACTCAAGATAACACAAGGCTTGCCTCGAGGTGTGGCCCGAATGGATGCCCCACGAGCGTTAAGGTGTGTGCATGAGGTGGAGGCCCCAGGGTCTCCTCCTCGATGAGTTGAGTCTTTAAACATAGAAACCCGAGGTGGTTCAAGAATGTGGGGGATAGCCTTATAGTGACTTGCAGGAACAACGACAACTTGTTTACCTTTTACAGAAAGGCACTGGGCAACCTTTTGGCGTCCCCCGGTAATACGACTGGCAAGAGCTTTGCCAGTAACAAGGTGCATGCTGTGAATGGTAGCAGACGCACTATAGATGCAGAGTGCTTTAGTGAGGCTTCCCCAAGAGCTAGGAGATGGGAAGTTAGGGACATTTAAGTCCCTTCTTACACCTATCCAGGTTAAAACCTAAGATCTAGACACTGGTGGTTACGTGCCTCGATCTCGCCCTCCTGGTCAAGATGACCTGGCGGTATGTGTCTCGAGTTTCAAGGGAACTCAAGATTCGAGATCGCTCTCTTGGGAACCTTGTTTGGAAACAAGGGCAGGTGTACTAATTGATGAGTAAGGAATTTAAGGTGGGTGTAGGATTTACTCAGGTTGGCTCTCATGGGCACCCTCTTTAATCAAGAAGAAAGCCCTCAAGTCCTTCAACTGGTTTGAAATTACCTCCCTTGGCCTGTACTCTCCTATTTCTGCAATCACACACACATGATTAATGTTACCAGACAGTGGGCTAAGGGACCCCACCTTGTCTTTGGGTGAATGTACACAGGAGTGCACATCCAAGAGAAGAAAGGGAGAATAAGAGGAGATTGGGGTGAGAGGAAGAAAAGGAAGAGATAGAATAGAAGAAAGAGGAGAGAAAAATTTGACAAAGCAGTTAGACTGACACAGTGGCTAGACAAGTAGATGATTGACCTGTCATGGTAGCAAGACGAGCACGGTGACTCAGATCGACACAACGGCATTACTACTAGACGACAGAACCAATACCGACCAGCCTGATATGATGTCTAGTATGTCGTGACTGTAAGACAAGCACGGTAACTCAGACCGGCATGGCAGCATTACTACTAGATGACAAGACTCCCGTGACAGTGCTAATCTTAACCACCTTTGGTCAAACGAGAAGAGAGAAGGAAAAGAAAAGAGAAGAAAGAGTAAGGAAAGAGAAGTAAAGAAAGGGAGAGTGAAAGAAAAAGAAGAAGAAGAGAAGAATAGAGTTGAATACAGAAGAAAAGAGAAGAAGACTAGAAAAAGTTGAAGAAGAAAGAAGAGAGAGAGGGAAAAGAAGAGAGAAAGAAAGAAAAGAGAAAAGAGGGTGGGAAGAAGGGATAGAATGAAAGAAGAAGAGAGAGAAGGAAAAGGAAAACATGGAGAGAGAAGTAAGAAGAGAGAAAGAAGAAATGAGAGTGGAGATGAGAGAAAAGAAAGAGTGAGGAGAAGAGGATTGAAGAGGATGGAAGAGAGAAAAAAGGGAGAAGAAAAGAAACATGGATGACGACGGGCTTCTGCCGTCCATGTTTCTCTCTCTTGAGAAGAACGAGAGAAACAAGGATGGCAATGGCCATATGCCATCCATGACAGAAAAGAGAAGCGAGAGAAACATGGATGACGATGACCTTCTGCCATCCATGACAGAAGATTAAAGAGAGAGAAAAGAGAGAAACATGGACAGTGATAGGCAATCACCGTTCATGATAGGAGAGAGAAAAGAGAAAGAAACATGGACGGTGATGGGCATCTACCGTCCATGAAAGAAGAGAGAGAAAAGAAAAAAACATGGACTTTGATAGGCTTCCACCATCCATGACAAAAGAGAGAAAAGGGAAAGAAACATGGACGGCAATGGGCTTCTGCCGTTCATGGTAAGAGAGAGAAAAGAGAAAGAAACATGGACGGCGATGGGCTTCTACTGTCCATGACAGGAGAGAGAAAAGAGAAGGAAACATGGACGGCAATGGGCTTCCGACGTCCATGACAAGAAAGAGAAAAGAAAGAATCATGGATGGTGATGGGCTTCCGCCGTCCATGACAAAGGGAAGAGGAGAGAGAAAACATGGACATCAATGGGCTTCTGTCTTCCATGATAAGGGAGATAAAAGTGAGAAACATGAGCGACGATGGGGTTCCACCATCCATGACAAGAGGGGGAGAGACCTGAACAGTGACCCAGCCCGCCACTCGGCTTAAGGCCTGGATCACTGTTCATGTTCCAAGAGACAAGAAAGGAAAGATAATGCCATGCACGGAGATAGGTATCATTGTACATGATTAAAGAGGACAGAGGAGTGAAAGATTAAAGAGACAAAAGGAAAGACAGAGAAAAAAGAGAGAAAGAAAGAGGACAGAAAAAAAATAAGGTGAGAGAAACAACAAGAATAGGAGAGAGAAAGAAAGAATAGGAGAGAGAAGAGATACGAAGGAGAGAGAAAAAGAGAGAAGTGAGGAGAGAGAAAGAGAGAAAAGAGAAAGAGAGAGAATATAGAGAAAGAGAGGAGAGAGAGAACTTAAAGAAAGAGAGAGGAGAAAGAATAAAGAGAAAGAGAGAAGAGAGAGAAAGAGAGAGATGAGAGGAGAGAAAGAGAGGAGAGAAAAAGAGAGAGATGAGAGGAGAAGAGAGAAAGAGAGATGAGAGGAGGAGAGAGAAAGAGAGAGGAAATAAAAAGAGAGAGGGGATAAAAGAGAGGAGAGAGAAAGGGAGAGATGAGAGGAGAGAGAATGAGAGATGAGAAGAGGAGAGAAAAAATTACCTTATCGAAAGGTACTGACCTTTTTATTCTCTCTCTCTCTCTCTCTCTCCAAGGCGCATGCACAATCTCAAAGAAAAAATCTCAAATTTTATTCATGAAATTGAGGAATGAGGGAAGCCTTATTTGTAATTATGTTTATCATATATTTATAAAATTGGGCCCAAACATGAGTGGATGCAAAAAATCTAGCCTAAATGATGATAATTACAATTATTTTGAATTAAAGAAAAATTTAAAAATAGAGTAAAAAATGACTGTTTTGCCCCTACCCAATAATTCATGAAATTTCAATACAATCCCTGTTGCTGCCCTAGAACGTGTGTTATCTTCCATGGGTGATTCGAGGTTGCTCTGGTGCCCGTTTTGTACAAAGATGATTACTTTCTCATTGAACTCGGCATGACAATCAATTTGATACCAATTTCGAACCACGGATCGCATTTTTAAGCAACAATCACGCAACTCGAAATTTACATGGATCTCAGAAACTTTTGATCGATTGTGTGCTCATTCCTTGATACTTTTCTTCGATTTCTTTGTTCAATCGCACTGAATATGTCGTCACGATCGTGTTATAGCAAACACAACTCGATTTCGTGTCCAAACGAATACTTCGTAGCTTTTGGGTTTTGGTCGGAATCTAGAATTCTAACGACTTGATTTTACAGCAACTTCGACCCCTTCGTGTGCCAAATCCGACAGTTCTTCACTTGCAGGGTTTGGACCAGAGATAGCCTTAGATCTTATGCAGCGATGGAGGTGGTCTCATGTCGATTGGATGTACGAGCGTCGTGATATGGCCCTCGAGTGGGTCATGGTGCTGTTGAATTTCTATAAATTTTGCTGCTAATCGCCAACTTCTCTCTGGATTTTCTCCCTGCTCGGGTATCGTCACGAGGCATACCGTATATCAGAACGCTCATCTTGACAAGACGAATACGCTCGTAAAATTTGAACGCAGTCCGACTCGGTACGAGAGATACGAGTCTTCAATGTTGCTACTCGTAATTATGAAAACAGTCACAATTATGGTGACTTGGTACATTGAGGGCGCACGGGAATAGTGTGTGGCCTACCCCTTTTTAATGTTTTGCTCATTACTTTGTTTAGGAGCCTCCATTTAAGTCGAAACTTGACTCGTAAGGGATTTCAATTGTTCCAAAGCTAATGGCAATGGTGCCACAACTGTTTGACACACCAAAATTAGAGTTCTAGTTATAGGGTCCATTTTAGGGTGCGAGAGGGTGATTTTTTCAAAATTAGTTCTTTGTCTGCACTGCCTTAAGCATGTCTGATTGCGACGAAACTTGGCAGGTAGACTTTTGGAGTCCTTAGGAATATTTTCACCTATTCTGGGGTGATTCTGAGACTGTAAAAAATTCCACTGTAAATCAGGGCTTTCTTGATCGACTTCCTCTTTATTCCGCATCGGGGACCTAAGGTGTTGAAAAATGCATTTGAATATCTTGCCTCGCATAATTTTGTGCTTCAAGAGAAGCAAGAAGGAAAACATTCAAAAAAATTTCTCAACTTTAAAAAAAAATTCTCAACTTTATTTCTTTTTTCTTCCTAACCACAGGACCACATGAACGTTGAGGTGATATCCACGCAATGTTGTAACTTGGATGCTCAGATGTTTGGATGCAATGTGCAGGTCCATCCATTGAGACTTTAGGGAGAGAAGAGACTTTTTTTAGGGATCCTATCAAATTCCTCACCCTCGTGTGGACTATTTGTGATTCTGAGCTGAGGATTGTGCTTCACATACATAGTTCCTATTCACTTTTTTACAGAAAAGAAAGAAAAAAAAAAGAGATAGAAATTCGAAATCTAAAGCTTTCTGCTTCCGAACCAGCTTTCTTTCCAACCAGCCTCTTCCAAGCAAAGCAAAGGTATCTTCCCTAGCTTTCAGTTCGAGAAAGGAGTTCGTTCTTCTCTCTCTATGGGGGATATTACTCATTAGAATCTTTAAGTAGGGAAGCTAGGGAGGGGAACTCATTCGCTTAGCTCCCGAGATTTTGTGCGGACCTCGTTGGTTAGAATTAAGCCTATTTAGTAGTCAAGTGCCATGCTTTAGGGCACTATTACCATTTGGTCTGGGTTTTTATGTTTTGTTGATTATTCTAGATGGTCTGCTGAAGGGCCTTCGATTGGCGGCTGTCTGCTTTGTGCACTAGAACGTCCTTGGCGAGCAGGGTACCTCAGTTTATCGAGGTGACCTGCTTTGGGTATTACCCTTGCTTTCTCCTTAGTAGTTTCAACATATCAAGATACCTCTCGTCTTCCTCCGAGGCATCCCTTGAGGGCTCAATCCTGGCTATTGCATCACAGGTCCACGGTTTGGCTGATTGAGCCTTCTTGGGGAGTGTTCAACATCTTGGATTGCGTTAGTGACCTCTTGGGAATGGTGCTCTTCTTCATGAGATTTTTCCTGCCTTCTTGGCGAGTCTTCTGTCCTTCGAGTCCTATTGCGAATGGACTCAAGCTGTCAGAATCTTTTCATGATGCTTGTCTTTTTGGGTCCTGATATTGTGACACCAGGAATTTTTCTCTTGAAATGGAGGGCTGAAGCTGCCTATAATGGCGAACGCTGCATCAACCTACTTATTGATCCAAGCGCCCTTTGTGGGTTTTCACTTAGACTTGGGAAGTGGTGCCACAGAAACTGTTTTCACCAACTTCCTTTATTTGGGGCTCTTTTACCCATAACCTTGCCGCCATGTCCACCCTTATCCTTCATTTTTACTCATGGTGCCCTTTCGGGTTTTCATCTTGCTCGAGTTTTTATTTTCACGGAACTCTATTACTCAAACTTTGTGACCATGCCCATTGGTCAGTTTTACTCATGGAGTTCCCTTGTCCAGGTATACACCGTGGCCATTATTCTTTTTTTTGTTTTGTGAGGGCACGTTTAGGGTCATGCCTTCGAGATCTAAGCGAAGCCTTTTAACATCATGCGGTCAGGACGTGCACTATAGTTTAGAGTCATATAGCTTGGATCGTGGTGGAGATGGATGGTAGTTTGTGGACGCCATGGAGTGAGTATGGTGGTGGTTTGACTCAAGTTGAGGGGATGGCATGAGGCTTCCTATGAAAGTTGAATGGTGTATGGATGGAAGGTGAAAAGTGGTGACCCACTAACTGATGGTGAGTATGGATGGCGAGATGGCTGACCGTTTTGTGAGTGCGGGCAAAACTCACTGGGGGAGTGCTAGATGATGGTAATGCAAAGAGATGGATTTAACGAGGGTTTGATGAAGATGGGGTGCACACGATCGGTTCGGTTGGGGAAAGCGTGCGTGAAGACACATGTAAAGGGCATGTGCGCGTGTGTAGGGGCATGTTTAAGGTCATGCCTCTTGGACCTTTGCAAAATAGTTTAACGTCATGCGGCCAAGACGTGCACTATGGTTTAAGGTCATATAGCTCGGACTGTGGCTATGCAGTTTAGAGTCATGCAGCCTGGACCATGCAGTTTAAAGTCGTGCAACTCGACCTCCGCTTCAGTTTAAGGTCATATAGTTTGGACCATGCAATTTAGGGTCATGCACCTAGACCATGGTTGTGCAGTTTAAAGTCATGCGCAGGGACCATTGTGTGGGTCGCTATGTTGGTGGAGCTCCATGGGGAATGAAGCATGAATGACAATCTGACTCCTTGGGGATAAAATGGTTAGCAGGGGGCTTAGATTGAGATGGTAAACAGAAGCAGACTTCATTTGGGGTTAGGGGGTGAAAAATGAGGATCTATGGAGAATAATTTCTTCGAAAGGTAACCCGACTCCTTAAGGATAAGATAATGGTTTGGTGTGAAACAGACCCACTAGGGATTGAAGAGGTAAGAACGACCCTAACTCCATTGGGGATAGTGAGCTGCAGTATGGGTGCAACTCCTACTGGGAAAGAGGGGCAGTGGCCTGCTCCTGACTCCATTAGGGATCATAGGTCATGGCCTGGGTGCAACTCCACTGGGGATAATAGGTCATGGCCTAAGTGCAGACACATACGACGGTAACCATGTATTGGCACACGCGCAGTGTTAGCATGGGAAGCATAACACACTCGGCAGTGGTCATGGGTGGAAGTAGCATCAACACGTGTAGCACCAGCACTGACAGAGGTAACACACGTGGCACTAACATGCGTAATGGTAACACACGCGGTGGTAAACTTGAGGACACAGCCAACATTGGGCATAATCGACGCTTTCTTTTGAACACATAGCCAACATTAGGTCTTTGAGAGCACAGCCAGCATTGAGCAAAGATTACACAGATGGTGGTGGTCACAAGTACACAGACGACACTAATGTCAAGTTACACAGCCGGCGGTGACCTGTGTTCGGGCCCTGAGTCAGAGCCCAACCTGGTCCAACCCATTGCCGTTTGATCTTTCGGAACCCTACTAACATTGCTGATTTGTGCGGGGCACTTTAGGGAAGCTTCTCCTATATAAGGGGATAAACCCCATTTTTACCGTTTTACCCGAACTTCAATAGTGAGAGAGAGAAAAAAGAGACTGCGGTGTGGGAATTCAAGCGAGCACGTAGGGTACTCAGACAAAAGCTGCAAGAAGTACAGCAGGCAACGAGGAACACCGGCAGAGAAGCATAAGGGCCTTCAGGAGGGTCGCTATTGCCAGAGTTGACGGAAACAGGGAGTTCATCGGGACCTGAAGCGAGGAACTCTGGTAATAGTTTTCAAGAGTTTTTCGAGATTCCAACAGTGATTTTGAGAGCAAAGGGGCAGAAGTTGCAGCAAGGGGCTGTTGAGTGAACTTCCACTGGTTTCTGAGGATTTTTCGGTGGCGTTTTGATGTTGTGGAAAGAGAGGAGAAGGTGTAACAATTGGTTTTCGACCAAAGAGGGGAGTTTCTCGGCAAGAAATCGAGAGGTCGCGGGGAGGCAAACATCCACTTTGAAGGTGAACAGTCACAATGAGATAAAGGATCGCTAGGAATTCGATCCGTAGCAGAAAGATGAGGGGTCTCGAGAAGGTGCACAGTCACCGGGGAGATGAAGAGTCTTAGGCAGCTAAAGGGTCACAGGAGCCGAAGAGGGGAGGGGAGACGAAGGGTTTTAACGAAGATGGAGAGTCATCATCACAAGCGAACATTCACGGTGATAGTGAGCACAACCAATGTTAGCCTTAGCCAGTTGTTTGAACATGTTTTTCAGCACCTTGGTCCCCAATAGGAAGTAGGTCCATAAAGCCTACAAAACAGTGAAAACTCCACAGTCTCAAAATGACCCCAAAATTGGTCAAGATTGTCATCAACACTTCAAAAGACCACCTGCCAAGTTTCATTGCGATCACACATGTCTAAGGCAGTGAAACAGCAAAACAATTTCAACAAAATCGGTCTCTAGCACCCTTAAATGGACCCTGTGACTAGAGCTATACTTTTGGTGCATCAAACAGCTGTGAGACCATCGTCATTTGATCCAGCATGGTCGAAAACCCCTAGGGTCAATTTTTGGCTTAATCGGGCACTCCAGGATAAAGTTATGAGTAAACGACTAAAAAGGGGTAGGCCGCACGCTATTCCCGTGTTGCCACCCTGCACTAAAACACCATTAAAGGTGGTTGTTTTCACATCTACGAGCAGCCAATTTCAAGACCCATATCTTACTCGATCCGAGTCGGAACACTCTCAAATTTTGTGAGAATGTTCATCTCGTGGAGGCGAGCATTTTGATATGTGGTACACCTTGTGACAATGTCCGAGCAAGGAGAAACCTAGAGAGACATTTTCGATCCATGAAGGAGTTACATAAAATTCAGCAGCGACATGCTTCGCTTGATGGACCAAATCACGAAGCTCGGGCAACAGATCAACGTGAAACCAATTCCATTGTGTGCGTAAGGTTCAGGGCTATCATTGGTCCAAACCCTATACATGATGGATGGTTAGATTTCACGTACGAAGTCGACAAAGTGACTGAAATTTTGGTCCCAGGATTCCAGATTCTGACTAAAACTCAAAAGTTACGAAATCTTCATTCGAGCTCCAATTAACCATCCGTTTGTTGCCACGCGATCGTGAATGCATGGCGAGTGCATTACGATAAAAAAATCATAGAAAAACATCAAGGAATGAGCGTACAATCAATCCAAAGTTTCCAAGATTCAAACAAATTCCAAGTCTCGTGATCGTGCCTTAAAAACACGATCCATAGCTCGAAATTAGTGTCAAATCGATCGTCAAGTTGAGCCCTGCAAGAAAACAATAATCTTTCGATCAAACAGGCATCAGAACGGCCTGGGATCAGTCATATAAGATCACGAAAGTTCTATGGCAACAGCAAGGACTGTTCTGAAATTCCACACATTGTTAAGCAGGGGCAAAATAATCATTTTACACCCACTTTTAAAATTTCTTTAAATTCAATTAAATTGTAATTATCACAAATTTAGTTAGTTTTTTGGTGTACACTTATGTTTTAGACCAACTCTATATAAACATGCAAAGCTAAATTGTAAGGGGCTTTGGTTCATTATAAAAGGGGCTTAGATTGATTGTAAAAGGGGCTTCGGTTCATTGTAAAAGGGCCTTCGATTCATTCTCTGAAGCTTCAATAAAATTTTGATTCCTTGCTTGAGCTTGTGAGTACGTCTTGGAGAGAGAGGAGAGAGAAGAAAAGGGTCGGTACCCTTCATATATGTAATTTTCTCTCTCCTCCCATCATTCTCTCTCCTCCCATCTTTCTCTTTCCTCCTATTTTTCTCTCTCCTCTCTTCTCATCTTTATCTCCCACTCTCTCATTTTCTCCTCTCATCTCTCTATCTTTTCTTTTCTCTCTCCTCTCTTCTCTTCTTTATGTCTTTCTCTCTTCTTTTATCTCTTCTTATCTCTCTTTCCCTCTCTCTTCTTTTCTCTCTCCTCTTTTTAATCTTTATCTCTCTCTTCATCTCTATCTCTCTCATCCTCTCTTATTGTCTTTATGTCTTTCTCTCTCTTATTTTCTCTTTTCTTATTTCTCTTTCCCTCTCTCTTCTTTTCTCTCTCTTCTTTTCTCATCTCTATCTCTTTCTCTCTTATCTCAATCTCTCTCACCCTCTCTTCTCATCTTTATCTATTTTTTCTCTCTTCTCATATTTATCTCTTTCTCTCTCATCTTTATCTCTCTATTTCTCTCTCTTCTTCTTATCTATATCTCCATTTATCCCCTTCTAATGTAACTGGCGAGTTCTAGCGTCGGCTGGTTTTCCCTTCTCTTTTATCAATCGGTGAGACTCAGCGTCAACTGGATTTTCTCTTTCCTCTTTTGTCAATCGATGAGACTCAGCACCCATTGAATTTTCTCTCTCCTCTTTTGTCAATCGATGAGACTCAGCATCGACTAGATTCTCCCTCATCTTCTATCAATCGACGAGACTCAATGCTAACTGGATTCTCTCTCTCCTCTTTTGTTAATCCACGAGACTCAACATCGACTAGATTATCTCTCCTCTTTTGTCAGTCAGCGAGACTAATGTCGAGTGGATTCTCTCTCTTCTTTTGTCAATCGACGAGACTCAGCATCGACTAAATTTATCTCTGTTCTTTTGTCAATCGACAAGACTTAGTACTGAGTGAATTTCTCTCTCTTCCCTTGTCTGTCGGTAAGACTCAGCGCCGACTAGTTTCATTTCTCCTCCGCATAACACAGTCGGTGAAACCTAGTGCCGACTGCGTTTTCTCTCCTTTCTTTTCAACACAGTCATCAATGCTTAGCCCCGACTGTGCCTTCCGTCACTCTCTCTCCTTTTCCTCTCGTCATTCATACTCTTCTCTTCCCTTCTGCTTCCTCCTTCTTTCTCTCCCTTCTTCTCTTCATATTCTTTTTCTCATAACCTTATCTTTGCCTCTCTCTCGTTCGACTAAGAGGGAATGAAGTTAGCCTCTCACGATAGTTCTATCGTCTAACCGTAGTGTTGTTGTGCCAAGAGTGCTTGGTCTGCTTTACTGCCACGATAGACTGACCATCGTGCTTAGGTAGTTAATATTGATAATGACGTCATGTAGTGATCCCGTGAACCAGTCTTAGTTGTCGAGCTCGTTTTGCTATCATGTTAGACCAATTATCCACCAGCCTAGCCACTGCTCTGATCCTCTCGCTTGGTTGAATTCTTTTCTCCCCCTGTCTTTCTTTCTTATTTTTGAATGTGCATGCTTGTGTACGTTCATCAGAGAGGAAAAGGGTGAGGTTTGACCTATCTATCTCATAACCTTTGTGATATATGTGTGATTACAAAAAAGAAGAAAATAAGAAGAATATGAGCCAAGGGAGGTGATTCTGAACCAGTTTTATTACTGGGGGGCTTTCTTTGTGATCTAAGAGGGCACCCACATGAGTCAGCCCAAGTAAGTCTCGAACCCACCTTTAAATTTGTCTCCCACCGATTGGTAACACCTGCTCCCATTTTTCGAACGAGGTTCTCGAGAGAGCAATCTTAGAAACGTCTCGGGTCTCCCCCGAAACCTGAGACATGTGCCGCTCGATCCCCAAAGGATCCGACCGGTGAGATCGAGGCACCTAACCACCGGCATTAGACTAACAAAACTGGTGCTACCCCTCAAAGTAACGGCCTACGTTAGTCCATCGTTGGTCCTCAAGAAACACAGCCGGTGCTGGGCCTTAGAAACATAGTCGACGTTAGTCTTTGGAAGCCACAGCCGACGTTAGCCTTAGAAATATAGTCGACTTTAATCTTCGAAAGACACAGACGACGCTAGACTCACGTAGCATTTATCAGTGACTCAGTCGCGAGAAAGCCGTCTGTTGTCATGCTTGGCGACGAGTTGTGCGGGGAGATTGTTTTCGAACGGTATTGAGTCATGGGAGGAGATGTTCACGCACGGTGTTGACTTGGGTATGCAAAGGCTGGTGACCAATGGTAAGGTTAGGCTTATGAAGCCTATTAGAAGCCAAGTCCTCCAGCACAATAGTGCATTCCATGTTGTTCTGTGGAAGGGTGCTCACTGTAAAGGGGGCGAGCTCTCCATCATAGGCCAATTTCTTGCCAGAAGAGTCTATTTTGTATTTCTGATATACTCGATCTAAAACCCTTCTACCTTCCCTCGGCACAAGAGCATCTTTTTGGCCTATAACCGTCCCCTTTTCCTTAGATGCAAGAGGAACGATGTGGGTCAACTGATCTCCTTTCCTCAAATGCAAGAGCAACTCCTTGGCCAGCCGTTCTCTTTTCCTTAGATGCAAGAGATTTATAACCTCCCTAATAATGGGTTCTGATCATAACTTGTAACTTCTTCTAATGCAATAAAAAGAGTTAAACTTTGTTTGGACTTGTCTTTCTTCTTCTTCTTTCCCTTTCTTTTGTTCTTAACTATTTTCGATTGCACATTGAATCTTGTAAGAGTGTATTAGGGATAATAGTTCTTCAGGTATCGCCATTGATAGGGGCATCGCCTCCTCTCCGTCACGATGTGCCAGTATATAAGCCCCATTTGGAGAGACTTTCTTTACTATAAAGGGCCCTTCACAGAATGAGCGAACCTTGACTGACTTGTCAAAGGCTGTCTTCATTCTTCCCTAGTTGAGTTCAAGATTTTGCTAAGCTTCGAGCCTTTTGTCAAGTGCATCTAATTCGTGATATCAAAGCTTAACTCTCTCATCTTCAATTAGTCCTTGATGCATGACAACCCGTAACAAGGGCAATTGAATCTCGAGGGGTTAGACTGCTTCACCCCTATAAACCAAGGAATAAGGAGTGGAATCAGTGGCATTTCATGTGGTGGTGCGATAAGCCCACAGTGCTTCAGGTAGCTTCTCATGCCAGTTCTTCTGTCTTTGATATTGCCTTTCTTAAAACACTGCATAGAGTCTTACTGAAAGCCTCAACTAAGCCATTCACCTGAGGGTGGTACATAGTTGAGTACTTCCACTCGAAACAGAACTGGTTAACCAAGCAATCAATATGATGACTTTTGAATAGAGGACCATTGTCTGATATAATCGGGCCAGGCACCCCAAACTGGTATATGATGTGATGCCCCACAAAATTGGCCACCATAGCTCTAGGAACTTGCTTGAGTGGGACCGCTTCAACCCATTTTGAGAAACAATTTTTTGCTGCCAGAATGAAGACATGACCCATTGCAGAATGTGGGTCGATAGGCCCTACAATGTCCATACCCCATTGTGGAAAGGGCCATGATGCCACTTTAGGTTGTAAGGGCTCTGGAGGTTTATGAATAAGGCTCGAGTGCATTTGGCACACACTTGGAATAGTTTAAGAAGTCGGCAGTCATCGAAGGCCAATAGTACCCCAGTCTACGTAACTGTTCGTAGAGCTTAGGGTCGGACTGATGCAGTCCATAGATGCCTGAGTGTACTTCTTCCATCACCTAATTTGCCTCTTGTGCATCTACACATCTGAGAAGAATTTCATCTAAAGATCGACGAAAGAGAGTATCCCCTTCGAGGAGGGTGTACTTAGTAGACATTTGACTCACAATATTGAGCTCAACACGATCTTTAGGTAGTCTATCATACTTTATGAAATTGATGATTGACTCTCTCCAATCTTCCGCCTGCTCAACTTCTGCACACATTGGATCGAATAACTCCCGTTGCTGTTTTTGAATATCCGCTCCTTGACTTTGTGTCATTTCCTGTTCATCTTAAATAACCTCTTTGGCTGATAGGAGTGCCTCGAATGGGTAAGGCGGGCACTCAAGAAAGAGGATTCTTTCATCATCTACATCTACCTCGATTCTCAAGTCAATGTGTCTCCACTCGGCCACCTAGACAGTTGTAAGCCCTAGGGAGGACAATTGAATTGTAGCTCCGAGCTTCGTGACTTCATCAGCCTACGAGTTTACTCTTCTGGGGATGTAAGTCAAGGATACATCATCGAACTGAGCCATATGTGATTTTGCAGTATCATGATAAAGATTAAGAGTGTCCTTTCTCATGTCATAGATCCCCTTGAGCTGTCGAATGACCAACTCAAAGTCGCCATAGATTTTGAGTTGCTCCAAGTCTAGATCGAAGGCAATCTCCAACCCAATTATAAGGGTCTGATATTCCACCTCTTTATGGGAACCAACTTCGGTGAGAGAGAAGGATAGAGGAAGTATCCCTCCTTTTGGAGTCATGGACACCACTCCAGTACCTCCTCGATCAGATTAGAATGCACCATCGAAGTACATCCCACACATGAGCAAGTTTTGTACAGAATAACTCTTCATCAGAGAAGTCACTTGATAAAAGAGATTTTGTCAGTACAAGATGTGCTGCGAGAAAATCAGCGACGGCTTGACCCTTGCGGCCTTTTGTGGTACATATGTGATGTTGAATTCCATCAGCAATAATGCCCACTTAGCCAGCTTCCTGGCAAGCATGGGCATGTCATGAGAAACTTTACAGGGTCAACTTTACAGGGCCAAGCACATCTTCTCAATAGGGAATAATTCTTTTCAGCCGCTTACATCCTACGACTAAGATAATATAGTGTGGTTTCTTTCCCCTCGTCATTGTTTTGTGTCAATAGTGCCCCAAGTGATTCATTGAGAGCAGTCGCTTATAGGATGAGAGGTCCTTGTTTGAACATATTTTTCAGCACCGTAGTCCCTGGTATGAAGCAGGTCAATAAAGCTTACAAAACAGTGGAAATTCCCAACAGTCTCAGAATGACCCCATAATTGATCAAGATCATCATCAGCACTTCAAAAGATCAGCTGTCAAGTTTTGTCACGATCACACATGTCTAAGGCAGTGAACACAAACAAACAATTTCAGTAAAATCGGTCTCTAACACCTTGAAATGGACCCCATAACCAGAGTCATACTTTTGGTGCGTCAAACAGTTGTGGGACCACCACCATTAAATCTGGCATGGTCGAAAACCCATGTGTGTCAACTTTCAACTTGATCGGGCACTCCAAGATAAAGTTATGGTTAAAAGACTAAAAAGGGGTAGGTCGCACGCTATTCCCATGTGGCCACCTTGCACTAAAACATCATTAAAGATGGTTGTTTTCACAATCACAGGCAGTCACTTTTGGGGTTCACATCTCACTCGTGTCGAGTTGAATCGCTCTCAAGCTTTGTGAGCATGTTCGTCTGGTCGAGACGAGCGTTTCAATATGTGGTACGCCCCGTGTCGATGTCCGAGTAGGGAGAAAAACTAGAGAGAAATTGTCGATCAGTGAAAAAGTAGCAGAAAATTCAGCAGCAACACACCTCGCTCGATGGACCAAATCATGATGCTCGCACAACGGATCGATGCGAAACCAATTCCATTCTGTGCGTAAGGTTCAGGTCTATCATTAGATCGAACCTCATATACGATGGACAATCAGATTTAATGAACGAAGCCGACAAAGTAACTGAAATTTCGGACGCCGAATTTCAGATTCCAGTCAAAACTCAAAAGTTGTGAAATCTTCATTCGTGCTCCAAATCACGTTCCGTCTGTTGCCACGTGACCGTGACGGCATGCTTAGTGCATTACAATGTAGAAATCATTGATAAACATCAAGGAATGAGCGTACTATCGATCTGAAGTTTTCAATAGTCAAACAAATTTCAAGTCTCTTGATCGTGGCTTAAAAACACGATCCATGGCTCTAAGTTGGTATCAAAAGGATCACCATGCCAAACCCCACAAGAAAACAATAATCTTTCGATCAAATGGGCATTAAAGAAACCCCAGATCAGTCATGGAAGATCACACAAATGCTAGGGCAACAGTAAGGACTGTTTTGGATTTTCACACATTGTTAGGTAAGGGCAAAACGATCATTTTGCATCCATTTTTAGAATTTCTTTAAATTCAATGAAATTGTAATTATCATCAATTTAATTAGTTTTTGGGCGTACACAAATGTTTTAGCCCAACTTTATATAAACATGCAAAGCAAATTGTAAAACGACTTCGGTTCATTCTTCATTGATTCAATAAAATTTTCATTCTTGCTTGAGTTCTTGGGTACGTCTTAGAGAAAGAGAGAGGAGAGAGAAGAAAAAGGTCGGTACCCTTGAGTAAGGTAATTTTCTCTCTCCTCCTCTTTTCTCTCTCCTCTCTCCTCTTTTTTCTCTTTTTTTCTCTTTTCTCTCTTTTCTTTCTTTCTCTTCTTTTCTCTCTCCTTTTCTCTCTCTTCTTTTCTTTCTCCTCTTTCTCTCTCATCTTTTCTTCTCTCCTTTTCTCTCTCTTCTTTCTCTCTCATCTTCTCATCTCTCTCTTCTCTCTCTTCTTTTCTCTCTCCTCTCTTAACCTCTTTATCTCTTTCTCTCTCTTCTTTTCTCTTTCACTTCTCATCTTTATCTCTTTCTCTCTCATCTTCTCTTCCCATCTTTATCTCTTTCTCCCTCATCTTCTCTTAACATCTTTATCTCTCTCTCTTTTTGTCTACTTCTTATCTTTATCTTCATTTGCCCCCTCCTAATACAACTGACGAGTCCTAACATCGATTGGTTTTCTCTCTCCTCTTATATCAATCGATGAGACTCAACGTCGACTGATTTTCTCTCTCCTCTTCTATCACTCTACAAGACTCAATGCCAACTGGTTTTCTCTCTCCCCTTCTATTAGTCGACGAGACTCAACACCGACTGGTTTTCTCTCTCGCTTTCTATTAATCAACGAGACTCAGCACCGACTGGTTTTCTGTTTCTCCTCTTCTATCAGTTGGTGAGACTCAACGTTGACTGGATTCTCTCTCTCTTCTTTTATCAGTCGGTGAGACTCAACACTGATTGGATTTCTCTCTCTTCCTCTATCAGTTGATGAACCCTAGCACCGGTTAAATTTCTCTCTCTGATCTGTTACAATTAGCAAAGCCTAACACCGGCTTGATCTCTCTCTCCCTTGCTTCTCTCTCATCGGTTGCAGTTAGCAAAGCCTAACACCGGCTCGATCTCTCTCCCTTGCTTCTCTCTCATCACAACAGGTGCAAGCCTAGCACCAATTGGTTCTCTTCTTTCTCTCTCTTTTTTTGTTAGTCGGTGAGACTTAGCATCGACTGCTTTTTTTCTCTCTTCTCCTAACACAGCCGGTAATGCCTAGCGCCGTCAAAGAGAGAAAGGGTGAGGTCTGACCCACCTGTCTTATAACCTTTGCAATCTATGTGTGTGATTGCAGAAAAGCAGAAAATAAGAAGAATACAAGCCAAGGGAGGTGATTTCGAATCAATTTTATTACTGGGGGGCTTTCTTCATGATCTACGAGGGCCCCCATGCGAGCCCATCCGAGTAATTGCCAAACCCACCTTTAAATTCCTCTCTCACCGGTTGGTAACACCTGCCCCCATTTTCGAACGATTTTTCTAAGAGAGTAATCTCATAAACGTCCGGGTCTCCCCCGAAACTCGAGATGCATGCTACCCGATCATCTAGATCTGGAGGGCGAGGTCGAGGCACCTAACTAGCTTGGCAACTCAACTGGGGACTTTCTACGCCTTAGTCGGATCATTCTTGTTTGGCTAGTTTATTCTTTTATTATCTGCTTTCATTCTCTTTTCACATTTCACTTATGGCTTGCGGGTTTTGTAACCCATTTATCAGGGATCGAGGATTCTCTTATCCCTGTATTCGAGAGTGTCCCAAGGGAATAAGTTTCTTCAACTTCGTTCCCAACCATCCTCTTGAGCAAAGATTCCTTGTCTAGCTCCCAAGTCTTGACTTGGATTGGTGTGAGGTGGGACCTAAAAATCCCTCACTCCCCATCTCCTCGCTCTAGTGGAAACTCCATCAAGGCACCCTGCATCGACAGCACTTCTGTTGCCACACACAGCATGCACCCAACCACCAACAAGTTACTTGTCGGTCGTGTTTCTGAGGTATGCCAAAAGGCTTCCCAATCCCTTTTTGTAAAAAGGCAAACAAGCTGTCGTTGCTTCTGTGGGTTGCCATAGGGCTACCCCCCACACTTCTGCACCATTGGTCTCTATCCCTGGAGGATCAACACTTCAAGGCAGAAACTCGGTCTCCACCCCTCACACACACCACAAGGCTCGTGGGTTGCCAACTTGAGACCTTGGGGCAATCCTTTCGTCACCTCAAGACCGTGTCCAAGATTGAACCTTTCAAGGCTAAATCTTGCACACGCTGCTCATATGCATTCCACTGCTCAGGGCAACAGCATTGCTACACTAACCCGAGTGCACAACAGATGACCATCTCTTCCTCCTACTCTACACATACAAGCGCACCCTATAAGGGGCAAGCCTATACCTGTTCTCTTCCAGATACCTCTTCTAGATCACTTACATGAGCTAGGGTAGACCTTTAGGTCTCTCGTAATCGTTGTTCAAGGGGCGCACATGCGGCGCCATCTCAGACGTCCCCTCGTCCTTGACTCAGGCCTCCTCATGAGTCAACCCTGCTTCTGCCTGCCCCTTCTTCATTGAGCAAGCACCTTCGGCCTAGGTACTCGAAGGTTTTCCCCAAGAGTACCATCCTAGACCAGCCCCATCACTTTGGTTGTGTCTCTGGAGCTCATAAGAGAGCATGGGGCATGGACTTGATGGAAGACCGAGTCCTTCATCCTCCCCTGCCCAAGATGACTCCAGTTCCTGACCCTCATTCATTGCTGCATCTGATGAAGATAGCTCTCTCCTGTGCAAGAAGAGCTGATCAGCCCCTACCTAGTTCGCAGTTTTTGCACGAGGTCCATCAAAACCTCAAGGCTAAACGCGATAGAGACCTGCACATTTTGAATTAGGGAGGTGACCAAGGCAGTTAGAACAACCAATTCTGACAACCCTCTTCACCTGAATCCCTTCTACCTCCTTCAGATGATGAAGCCTAAAGAAGAGCTCCGTGAGCCCTATGTTGTGGTTACTGTTCCAGAAGAAGACCCTGTCGCACGGTCCCAAGACCGTTGAGAACCGATCCAAATGCGATTTGCATACAAGAGTCGAGTTCGGTCAGAGCATGTTGGCCCCCTATTGATTGACCTACCATGTACGACCCGTCAAGCTCGTAAGCCCTCGGTTACCACTAACGTTGACCTCCCTAGTGAAATGGTCAGTGTAATGGTCGTAAGCAAGCCAACCAATGCACAGGAAGAGCACATGAACAGGTTTGAGGATATGGTGCGCCCGATGATGGAAAAGATCGATCGTATCGACGTCGCACACCAGTTAGCCAATCATGAGGTCAATTCCCATCACTCTGATGGTGCACCTCTATGGCAGCCCCCTCCCTCTACCTCACAGGACAATTTTGTCCCTCATCCAGTCTCGCAGTCAGATATTGATGCTATTGTCACCCATAGCCTGAAGAATAGACAAATCCCAGGGATACAGGGTGCAACACCTTATCAAAGGCCCTACCCCTCGTCTATTGACCAGGTCCCGTTCCCCTCAGACTATAAAAAAGGGAAGTTTCCTCGATTCAGCGAAACCACCTCCCCAAACCAACATATTTCCCAATTCCAGGCAGCATGCTGGGAAACAGCAGCTGACGGAAGACTTCTTCTCTGACAGTTTGTTGAGACCCTCGATGGCCCAGAGTTTCAATGGTATGCTTGACTTCCTCCAAACTCAGTCTATACGTGGGAGGAGATGGAGAAGCTATTCTATCAGTGCTTCTATGAGGTCGAGAGAGAGGTCTAAACCATCGAACTTCTAACCCTGGCTCAAGACCCTGATGAGCTCGTGGATGAGTTCATATCAAGATGGAGAAACTTAGCTTCCCGCCATCCTAATCCTATGTCTGAGAAGGAAGCAGTCCAAACATGCGTGCGGAACATGCGACCCGAGATCGCTCTACATGTTGAGACCTCGAATCCCACCTCCATGTCAGAGTTAATCTCTAAATCAGTCCGCATAGAAAGTTTATCACTCCTCCATGGTGCGACAAGACAACCATCTACAAGTTTATCAAACAACCGGGGCAGCAGCAGCTCTCAAAATAACAAACGAGGCAGCCAACAGAAAGGGGTAATCAGTGCAGGTGTCATGGTCACTGATTCGAAGAAGGCTCTGTCCCAAACTTTAGACCTCTCTAAAGGGGTAAGCACAGCAAAGGTAGTACCCCCACCGACCAACTTTGATTGGGGTGATTATTTCACCAGGCATAAGAATAAGGTCTACCCCTTCAAGAAGGAATGGGTCTCGGCGTTGTTTCGGTTATTATTGGAACATAATATGATCCGGCTTCCAGAAACCAAGTTCCCTAAGCAACATGGCATTGACACTCTGGTGATTTATTATGCCTACCATCGAAGGGTCAATCATCCCACAGATGAGTTCTACACATTGAAAGATATTATCGGGGCCTTGATTCTGAAGGGTCAGATAAAGCTTGAAGATCTAAAGAAGGCCTTCGGGGCAGTCGAGGCCTTCCATGCCATAACCATTCAAGAGGAAAACGACATGCCTGGTATTCTTTACGCCTTCTTCATTATAATGCTTCAGGAAGGCATAATCACACTGAAGCAAGCAAGGCAACCTTGTTGCCTTGCTAAGGGGACCGAAGATCGTTGGTGTCCATACCATCAGATAAGAGGCCATTACTTGTCAGAATGCTCAGGTTTCCTTGATATATTCACAAAGAAAATGCTGGAGTGTCAGGAGTTTTACAGTCTCCCTGTAAGTAACCCCTAAGACACTTCTCCGTTGGGGTAAGGAGGTCTCCCAATGCAGGGCCTTCTTATCAATGATTTAGACTATGCGGAAGCCTTGATTCCCCAGCCATGGATAATCTACCATGGCCGAAGCAGACTCATGTCTTTGAGGTGAGAAGCAGTTAGCCAAGCTAAGGCTCTGTTCGCCAGCCTTGCGAGACGAATCACACATTACCTTCGAAAACCATAAAAAGATGGGCACCAAGGGCTACTCGCCGAAGAAACAAGACCGCTCAACCCACTGTCGAGCAGGAATTTCTCAAGCCCTTTCCTCCGCTACCAACTTTACTAGACTTCATCCCTAGCACGATCCTTCTTCCTTCTTCATCCTGTCAAGAAGACATCCCTGTGCCATCTTCCACTTAGCATACATCCAATGAGGGTGAAGATCTTAAAAGCACTCCCCAACGGTCTAATCTAGAAAAAGACCTAAAAGACCCCCTGCACCCGTCCAATCCTGGTGACGACATAAAAAGCTACCCAGATCGGTCTGAAAAGGGGAAAGACCTTAAAATTCCCCCAGTTTCTAACCCTTATCATTCTTCTTCTACTTCTACTTCTAATCCTTCCTCTTCTATTGCAGGTACAACCTTGTTATGTTCAGATTTCGAGGCTCTCAATCGAGAACTTAGTGGATCCAATATAAGCAGGACGCAGCAGAAATGATTGAGAAAGAATCTCGCAGAGGCAGCATGATTCCTAACAGTTGCTGATGCCCTGGCTGCTAAAGCCAAGGCAGAGCCTCCTTCTTCAAGGAAGCATAAAAATTCGAAGCTAAAGAAATCCTAGTGGCCCTCTGAGCTTGACTTGGACCAGAGACAAAGAGAGTCGAATGGGCAAGACTCCTATTCTCAGGGAGCTTGCCATATGGTGCAAATTTAAGGAGCAATACCCACCTCAGGGCAGATAAATCTCAGATCATGGAAGATGTTGCAGCCTCCACTGTAGAAGCAAGAACTTTGAAGTTCCCCAGTCCGCCACTGCCCCTTAATCCAAAGTCTAGTCTGCCTATCCTACAATTCCCTGGGCTCCTTCCTAATCTCACTACCTTAAACAATCCTCCTATTCTCCAATTTCCTGAGAGCCCTTTTATCCCATGCACCCAGTCTCTTCCAAAACATTCATCACTCAACCCATGGCCGTTGTACAATCAAGTCAGCCAGCTGGCCAAAATAAACCTCTTCTACCCAAACTTGCTCCTCAACCCAACATGCCACCCAAACCAGTGGCAGGATCAGGGGCACAAGGCCATGATCAAGACAAGATGAAATATGATGTGACAGGGAATCTATGGAAGCTTTCGACTCTTCTCAGTGGCTATGATGCCCTCATGCTCTCGAAGGATTACCGGATGGCTCTGGTTCAAGCTTTATCTTACCCAGAAGTGTACGAAACCGAAGTTGAACCTATTGCGGTGCTATTTTATAAGGATGTATGCCAATCACCTTTTCAGAAGACGATATGCAGTTAAGGGAAAAGATTCATAATCGCCCTCTCTTTGTTACTAGCGAATTACATGCATGCCCCATCAACCGAATTATGTTAGATGGAGAGTCGGAAGTCAACCTTATTCCAAGGAGGACCCTTACTCGATTAGGGTTGGGGTCTGAAGATCTTACCTCGACCCACATCACAGTTCAAGGGTTCAACCAATTAGGAGAGAAGCCAGCTGGCAGAATATGCCTTCGTTTTAAGATCGGTGAGCTGAACGATTACGCCCAATTTCATGTAATCGACACTGACACTTCTTACAATATCCTCCTCGGTCGGCCCAGGGGGTGGTTCCATCAACATTGCATGGATGCTTCAAATATAGCCGAGACGAGAAATAGCATACGGTCTATGCTAACAAAAGATCGTTCCCTATGGCCGAAATTCACTATGCGGATGCTAAATATTACTTCATAGATCTCGTAGCACCTCAAAAGTCGAATGATGAAGGTAACGAGTCTACAAGCAAGACTGTGTCCTTGTCTCTTGAAGATGTTGATGATGTTGAGAGGACGTTAGTGAACCTGTTCAAGGAGGAAGAAAGGTTCCAAGGATCACCTATACGCCGGACCATCAGAAAGTCCTGCATATCCTCATTGCGCTCTTAAAAGCCGAAGCGGCGCGACAACTGCCGCGAAACGTTTTTCAATATCTGGTTGCTATAAGTATAGAGGATGTTCCTTTCTCAAACCATTGTCCCTTCAAAGTAAACACGCCACTAATGGAGGCCGAGGCCCTTCCTGATTGGACTGCCTATAGTGACCAGGCTCACCAAATCATGAGGAAAATGAACTTTGAGCCCTTGGCCAATCAGACATTAAGAGGAGAAAAATCAACGACTCCCCATTTCGAAGCTATTCAAGTTGCAGCAGCCCACCATGGGGCTAGTCAAGGCCTAGGGTATTAGCCTCTTGGAAACAATAAAAGTGTTGAGAGGCGTTCAGAAGAGAGATCACATGAGGTGCAGTGAAAGTAAGAAGAGAATGAAATCATGTGGCAAAGTCAAAAGAAAGAAGCGCTTCATTCATCAGTTAAAAACTTTTGCAAGTACTAGTAAAAGAAAATGACATGTTCAGAAACGATCACTCATTTTATTGATCTCTGCGTTGTACACTGCAGGAGAAGTCTCGGTGCCCTGGATATGCTCCTTTATCTCTGCAACTGCTTGAGTCTCCTCTGACATCACTCTAGTCTCCGACTCAATTGTGCCATTGAGTTCGGACAAATCTTTGGCCAAAGAGGCCTCCATTGCCTTCCTCTGAACCATCTCCATCTCGAGGCCTGTGAATTCTTGTTTCAGTATTCATCTGCAATGGCATTTACATGTGAAGTAATCCGAATGACAACCTGCTCTCTTCTTGTTACGTTAATTTGAAGATTTTTCTATTTCGCTCCTCCCAGTATTTAAATAACATTTAATGTATAATATTTTAATAATATTTAAATAACATGACTATATTTTTTTAGTTATAATATTTTAATAATGCTCATATATATTTAACATATTTATAAAATATATTTAAATACCAAAAAAATTGCCAAACATATGAAATTCATTGCACAATGGTTTTTAAAATTGTTAACAAACATCGAGAAAAGAAAGTTTGCATAAACTTTTCTTGCAAAGTGTTTACATATGTAAATAGTTTTTACGGGAAAGTATTTATGCACCAACCAAACGTGCCCTTAAGCATTTTGTTGTTTTCTTTACGCATAGAGAAGTTTCATTAATTTCATATTTTATTTTTTATTTTTTATTTTTTATTTTTTATTTTTTATTTTTTATTTTTATTTTTATTTTTATTTTTTATTTTTTATTTTTTATTTTTTATTTTTTATTTTTATTTTTTATTTTTTATTTTTTATTTTTTATTTTTTATTTTTTATTTTTTATTTCATTGACGTATATAATATAACATTTTGGATGGACCACTATTTTACATATTTAAGTCTTTGTGTTTTGTATTAATTAATTGCATTTAGGTAAAGAGCCCTGACTTAATTAGTTAGCGCTTGATGATTTGCAATGCTACGTCCTAGGCTCAATTCCTACCAAGGGTAGGGGCCCTCTCCCCACTTAATCACTCAAAAAAAAAAAAAAAAAATACATTTATATATTGGGGTTGTTTTTTTTTTTTTCTTTGTACACCTATACCTTGGTTTACAGTTCTTGTTATTTACTAATGTATTTCTTGTGATTGCTATTATTGTTTTTTGTGACAACAAAATATGCATTGTTGTTGTATTTATTAAAAGATTAAAGCAATGAATTGTCAAGCATTTCTCTAATGATACTAGGTCAGATCATAAAATTATTGTTGAATGGCTTCAATGTATCTATACAATAACTGCAAATCATAATCCTATATTATGTCATCTTTACATACCTGATTTTTTTACTCCATTTTTTTAAGGCAACTCCAGAATATTCACGATTCTATAACTTACCTTATTTTTTACCCGATTTTTACCTCCAAATTTTTGAAATAAAACCGATTTATCCCCAACTTGCTAATTATGGTTCCAAGCAGTGCATTTGAGGATCTTTGGATGTGCATTAAGCCCGAACTAGCATCCATGATGGACCTGGTGCTATTGTGTGGCACCATAGACCACCATATTTTCTTTTTCTTCTTTTACTACATGTTCTGACGCATATGCCCTATTATAGGGTTGTACGTTAGTTGTTCTTCTTTTTACATCTTTTAATGAAAAATCGGGTAGGGGGCTTTCTCCCCCACTGACTTACCCCAAAAAAAAGCATCCATGATGGACTAGTGTTTCGAGACTCGGCTTGGCCAAGGTGAGTCCAAGTAACTCGCTTGAGTCCAACTCGGTCTTTTTTTTAAAAAAAAAAAAGAAAAAAGAAAAAAAGAAGAAGAAGAAGACAAAATTACATATACGCCATCTCTAAAATCATTATCCCAAAAAACCTCTTGGTCCTATAAAAATCCCATAGCAACCCCCAAGTTAAAAAAAAAAAACGGATGTTTAACCTCCTCCTTACATTTTCCATTATCTAAATTATAGCATTTATCTTTTTTTTTTAATCACCCCAATATCTAAATCCTGGAAAAGCTCTCTTTCTCTTTCTTCCTCACTCATGAATCTCCTCCCCCCTCTTTTTAGCAACCTTTCTAAAATACTTCTCTCACTTTTCCTTCATTTAATTTCCTTGTTCTCAACACATTATTTAGCAATTTAGTCGGTCAATCAATACCAATCTCTCCCAAGCACTTCTAAACCTCTATCGGGATAAGTTGTCAGTTATCATATCTGGGTGTCTAGTATAGGAGACCAAAAAGCCAATACTTCTTAGACATGTCTATACTAGTGAGCAAGATAAATAAATAATTTCCTATTCTTTATACATGCATTAAGTGGCGGAGTGGTGGAAGGTAGTGGTAGGCATCACAAGAGCCAAGACATCATGATTTAAACCCACATGTAAGATTTTCTTGATGTTTTGCTTTGAAGAAGATAATGATATATATATTATATGAGTAATGATATTACGAGACCCTCTTACACCAATGTGAGTAGGATCCCAAAGGATCAACATTAAATTTTGACACAGATATCTAGAAAGGTTATCAATAAACCCATTCATCCAATTCCTACACCCATTTACGCAAGTCTCACATGGTGTCGGAGGGTCTCATAGTCTCATAAATATATAATATAATATCTCATCATATTCAAATAAAGCTAAATGGTGGAGTGTAGTGGTAGCGACCTGTATTCAAATAATCCAGGGTTTAGTAACCAGCCAAGGATAAGTTGTTTTTAATATATTTAAGGGAAATTTATCCAAATAGCCATGAGAGATCAACTACTTAGCATTCTCTACCCATGTCTTTGAATTTATTTTCAAAATACGCATTAAAAGACACATGATCATGGGTTGGAATAATTGGAAATGTAAATATTTCATCTCTTATGGGAATTTTTTTTATGAAACTCCCTACATTCAAACTTCTTGCATAACGCCCATATGGCTAAAAAATTTAAAATTTAAAAAATTGGGCCAAAAAAGAATGCAAGTAGAAGGATTCAAGTTGTAGACAAAAGTATAAAATCTGTTCTACCACATGAACTTTAAATTTGTATGATAAATATAAGGCACTTTTGTAAGAAATGCTGACTGAAAGACAATGATGAATAAATGTCAAATAAAAGTATATAAGTGTGGACATGTGTTTAAGTTTCAACATTAAAGAATATATAAGTAGCTGCCTGACATACTTCCCATACTTCCGTGTCCCATAAAGAGTTCAATGGTCTGATGCCTAAAATCGCAATGCTGACTACCTTGCCGAAGGGTCAAACATGGTTTCCGATTCCAGGATGTTTGATGGAAGCGTAGTACTTGCTGTGAAGGATTCCGTTCTTAAGTTTCTCCTCTTGAGATGGGAGTGCGCTAGCTTTAGGCATCCCCTTAGTTCACTCACAACATCACTCATGGTGGGCCTCTTTATGGCAGCCTGTGGCGTACATGCCAGTGCAATCTCTGCAGCTTTCCAGGCAGAATTAATGTCATACTTGCCATGCAACCTTGGATAGATCACATTCTCAATTTTCCCTCTTACAAACCTAGGAGTTACCCACTGTACTATATGAATTGTTTCTTCCTCTTTAATTATTGCTGGTTGACCTGAGATAATTTCTAGAAGAACTATGCCAAAGCTATAGACATCACTCTTCTCGTTGAGCTTGTGGGTTGATACCTGCAATTAATGGAGTCAGTTTAGCTTGCATTTCACATATTGAGCAATAAAAACCTACCGTTTAAGTTCATGTAATATCAAAAGAGTCTAGATATCCAGAAAAACTATTGGCCTTGTAGACATCTTTTTTCATTGTTGGCTACTATTTGTTGGTCTTTTGCTTGTATGACATAAATGAATGGGACAGAAAAAATAGCCCAAACCGTCACCCAAACAAGCAACTGGAAACTGTATATTGCTCGTATCTGATAGCAAAATTTGTCATCTTTGTTCAGGGTGGTATTGAAGAAAAGCTCTTCATGGTTTCAGAATATTAGGGGAAAGTTCTTCAGGTCTTCTGAAAACATAGATAAAAATATAATCTAAGAAGTTAGCAAATATGGTTTCTATATGTCCATAGTTCCTGTCCCAGTTCCCTTGTTCATACACATAAACAAGGTTACTTGAATTATAGGAGAGCATTAGGCCCTTGTAGCTTCTAGATGGAATGGATGGGATAAAAGGAATTGTAGCATACTTTCCAACACGGTTTTGTTTTGCTAGAGAGGCTCAAAAAATACACCAAAAGTTTTAGGTTCCTTCTTTCTACCATATTAGGTCAAAGCAATTTCTTTTGTTCACAGATAAAAAAGTAAGGATGGCTAGAGTATGGAAGGGCTTACATAGAGAAGCCTGGTCATATCTTTCCTAGGATACATGACGAAGTTGATGAGAAAAAAAATAAGTAAAGTGTCTTCTTTATTGTTGGTTACGATAAATAGGGTGAGGCCAAAACTTGTATATTTGACAGGAAAATTAAAGCACATGCAATTCCTCTTCTTAGGTTGCAGGATCGAAGCAGGGGAATGGATAAAAACAGAGAATAAAGAATAAATCAATAGAGTCAAGAATAGTAAACATGGTGAGGCTGTTGTATTATTTGGAGTTCCTCCATTTGTATACAACATACTCAGGATCCACATATCCCTGGGTGCCTGCAACTGTAGTTGTTATGTGAGAATCTCCATCAGTCAGCCCAAATCTGGCCGACCCGAAATCTGCTACTTTGGCTTCTAGTTTCTCATTTAAAAGGATATTGGAAGTCTTGACATCTCTGTGAACAATTGGCGGTTTGCATCCATAATGAAGATACTCCAATCCTACAAACCAAAGTACTTGGTAAGTAATTGAAATCGGACTAGAACAACGAAACAACTAAAAGTCATTTTAATGGCTACCTTGTGTAGCACTCAAAGCTATTTGAATTCGTTGTTCCCAGTTTAATACTTCTGAGTTGCTACTATTGTCTGCATCAAGTAGCACAAAATTCAAAGTCTTTTTCATCATCGTATTCTATGAACTTTTTAACAACTAAAATTTATGCTTCAACCTGAAATGCAGATCTTTCATTTCTCCGCATGGTTTTGATAGTGGGAAATATGAGTAGTGTAGTAGAACTGCTGAAAATTACACTAAGAAATGTTTTTCTTTTTTCAGATACATAACTGACTTATCATTGGGAGTCTAAAGAGAATTATGTGACTCCAAAACTAAGTCATTTTGCATGAGGTATGCACCCCAATTGCTGTATGGAAGAGCGTGTGGAACCCTAGATGATGGTGCAAGAGCTATGAAACATAGGCACTTCCAATATTGATTCTGAATATATACCAGAGGTAATTTTAGGCACGAATGTATACAATTAGGCATACGTATGTACATTTATGTTTGTATGTGTATATGTGTGTATTTATGCATGTATAAATGTATATACATAAGTACATATGCGCATATTTATGTTTATTCGTAGTCATATTTATCTATGAGAAAATTTTATATAAGGTTGACATCTTAAAATGTAGAATTAAGGTGCACCTCTAAAATCTTTCGAAAAAGATTGTTTTGATGTTGGAGAAGCATCTAATTGATCATCTTGACAGCGAGATGCATAAATATGGAGCAAAAATATATATTTTAGTCCTAAGAATAGTACATCTTGCAGCACATCATCTGGATCGTCCATTTTCAAGATTTTCATATATTTATAGATCTACTTGTTTTGTACCAGTCATGAAGTTTAAAATTTTTTATGTTCTGCAAAAACTTCAAAATGGTTGCATAAATTACTCACATCCAACATTGATACTAAGCCTTTACAAAAAAGCTAACTTGTCTTCGTTTAAGTGCACATCAACTATTGCTTATGAGCTACCTATATTCGTCTGTGATGATAGATGGGCCTTGTATATATCTTCAGATCCAAAGTTACAAGAGAACATGGATCAATTGGGAGATGATTTCACGAGAGAACTATCTGTAACACGCCTTTGAAATCAAGCAGGAGTATGTATCGACCAGTGAATATTGGCCAATGAACTCACAGGAGAACATCCATTGAGAGATGTACTGATCTCAAAACCAAGTCTGGTATTATCTCCTAACAATAGACTTGTCCTGGGGATTGGGGATATTATAGAGGTAACGTCTGGATCATTGCTCATCATGCTACAAAAGTAAAACAACAAACTTGTCCTGGGGATTGGGGGAGTTATAAAAGGAAACATATGTCTCACTGCTAGTCATGCTACAAAAGTAAAAGACAGATAAGAGAGAACTTACAATGAGATAAAATGAAACAAGGCAATTTGATAGTCATACCTGACAGGATCTCATTCAGATTTCCTTTAGACATATATTCAAAGACAAGAATCTTATCTTTTCCTTCCTCAGAGAATCCTATCAAGGAGGCCAAATACCTGTGATGAACTCTCATCAACAATTTAACCTGCTTTTCCAAAGGTCAATTATTTATCCTCATTACAAGTAAGAATAAATGCATTTCAAAATAGAGTAGTTTCTTTTTCATACAAACCTCTGCAGAGAATTCTTTGATTCCTTGTTGTGATTCTTTGGACAATATCTTGACAGCAACTTCACGGCCATTTTCTAGGACTCCAAAGAAAACAATTCCATATCCACCCTTACCAATCACCTTTTCATAGTTGTTGGTTATTTTAACAATCTCTGAGTGTGTAAGTGCTTGAGGTCCATCTGATTTGGACGAACCTTTTCTTTTTCTCATGCTTAAGATCTTTGTTCCTGATGCAATTAGTGGAGAGTAAGACAATCTATGCCACAACATCGATATAGATAGGCAATTCCATTTGAGTGTGTGTATGTGCGTGTGCACGTGCATATATAATCCATTATTCTAGAAATTCTGTATGAGATATTTAGTCATATTCTTCTTCATGGTCTACTTAGTTATGCAATCCTAGTCAGTTTCCCCAGCAGTTTAAAATTTTCACTGATTTTAGAAATGATTATATTACTGGTTTTTGAGATAACAAACTACTGTTCATCTTAAGAAAGAATATAAAAGTTAATATCTCTAAATGCTAATGGTACCTTTTATTTATCTTGGAAGTCAAGTTTGTGCGAGGACATGGGTGCAACACTAAAAGAGGTTCAAAACCTGAAGCCTTAACTTTGGCTCATCTAGATCAAAGGTCTGAGAAGTTAGTGCAGTTAAATTGGATTTTGAAAAAATGGTTCCCTGTACTGATTGATTTGTTCTATGTTTTAAAAGATAATCTCTAATAAATGTCACTAATTTGACTTCATAAGCAGCTATGGTGAGTTTTCTGTCCCATAAATGGGGATTGTTTCTTTGAAATTTTAAGCCTGATTTTGGTCATGTCATACTGTTTAAGTGCTTATTATTGGAGAAAGACCCAACTGACCTTTCTGGTTTCTTGTTCTTTATGAGAAATGGTGAAGTCAGTTTCTAGGAAATTTCTAAAACTGGAAACAAAACCTTATTCTGAAAGGTTACTAGAGTCTTTTGGAGAAGACAACCAGGTACAGACTTCTAGAGACATAAGCATTTTGAATCAGTTCTTGTTTACTTCATCAGAGTTACATTCTCATTGAATCCCAACCGTACATAATCTTTGAGGATGAGGTGCCCTACTTTCAATGTACTCTATGTAAAGATGAGTATAACCTTTGTATATGCATTATTCATCCAACAGAAGGAAATTTGCAGTTCTGAATGCAAATATGAATGTTACTCATCAAAAGAGAAAGAGGAAGTAATTGGCACTTAAGCAGTCATTGTTGTAGGGAATTTTTGACAAGCTTGTATCCCCGATGCGAATAATGGAGAAGCCAGTGGTAACCTAGACCCACAGGTACTAAAAACACCTGTAGACTACGGAAACCTTGAAGAAATAAGCCTTATTCTTGAAAGCCATGATATATACATCATTTCACTCCCAAATTGATCATATGGGTCCCCTATGATGATCTAATGATCCCCTCCAAGATTCAGTCAATTCGGATCTAAATGGAGGAAACATGTACAAAATCCGTTTTTAGGCTAAGCTCCTATCATGCTACAGTGCACCATAGCTAGAACTCTACTCTAAAAACCTCCAATGACTATGGGACCACCACCAATAGATTCAGAAGCTCGAGAATAATCACCGTGCCAAGTTTTAGCCCAATCTGACATTACTAAGTCATACTTGCTAAAAAAGGTAAATTTCTAGCATGATACAGTACACCATAGCTGGAACTCTACTCTAGATATCGCCAATGACTATGGGACTATTGGGATTTGGGAGGCCGAGAACAGCTTTTACGCCAAATTTTAGCTCATTCCGATAGGTCATACTTTCCTAAAATAGTAAATGTTTTACTATTCACTTCATCTATTTGAACCAGTTACTATTTATAGTAACTACGTTTTTCTAAAAACGAGAAACTTTGAAGGCTCGGATTCCCTTGTCTTGAAACAAATAAATCCCAAATTTGAATATGTTGCTCCCCTCACAGAACCCTACGATTTGGTGGGTGGCACGCGCCGTGGGACATCACTGCTAGGGAGATATCCTAGAGAGAAGGTCCCCAAAAACCATGAAAATGCAGAAATTTACAGCCGCATATCTCCTCGCTCCAAGGCTTATATCTTGAGATTCCAGAATCCTACGGCCTCAAGGCCAGGTCGGTTGCGACCGTAGTTCAGAGGACTTCTATTTGAGTACTCATTTGCTCAAAATAGAAGTCAGGAAGGTGTTCTATTAAGGCTTACAAAAGGAGGCATTTTCCAGTGGCCAAAATCCCATTTTCTAGCCATCTCCCTAATTTAGAAAGTGATCATTCGACATCCAAACGAAGAGATTTTTATTGCAAAATGATTGCAACAAACTCCCCTTCGATTTATAATGAAGAAAATAGCCCAAAACGATGAAAAACGAGCAAGATCGCAAGTTTATGGATTTGGCCGGATTTTGAGAACACTCTCAAAACTCCAACTCAACCTTAACAATGCATACTAAAACGATCCCCTCGGCATGAAGATCATTTTTCTTATGGTTGATCGCCTGAAATCTCATCAGATGGCGCCCAAAAGATCCCCGAATAACCAAGCAAATCATGAGGCCCTTTTTTGGGGACCATTTAGGCATTTCGATGAAAGTTGTGAGGAGCAAATAGGTCATTTTTGCCCAAAAACGAATTTCACTTTTTATTACAAAAATATTTATTTTCTAGCAATTTTATTTAGTTTTCTTCATCCATCCATGTTTTGGGCAATTACTATATAACCTGCTTAAACCAAACTAACCATACACCGTAGCCCATCAAGCCCAATTTAGCCTAACCGTACACTTAGCCTAGGTCCCAACCCAACCTTAAACCTAGCCTTCTTCCAAGGGTCCAAGTCCTTCTCTCAGGCACCTTCATCTTCAAGGGACCTCGGGAAGCACATTCAACCGGTGGGCTTGAGCCTTATCTCGCCCATTTAGGATCCCAAGGGTCCAACTCTTTCTCTCTCTTCTTTTCTCCTTCTTTCTTTTTCTTCTTTTTCTTCTTCTTCTTTCTTCTTCTCTATTCTTTCTTCTTTCTTTTTCTTCCTTCTTTTTCTTCTTCTTCTTCTTCTTCCCTCTTTCACGTCTCTTCCTCTCAAGTCGGGACAGCAGGCTAGCCACTGCCCCACTCTCCACTCTCTCCCCTTCTCCCCCATACTTTCATCTCTCTCTCTCTCTCTCTCAAGTCAGGACAGCGGCTTAGCTGCTGCCCCATAGTCTCTCTCTCTTCTCTCTCACCCCCTCACTCTCTCATCTCTCTCTCACCCCCTCACTCTCTCATCTCTCTCTCACACAAAAAGGCAGCGGGTTAGCCACTGCCCCCGCTCTCTTTCTCCTCTTTTTTCTCTCTTCTTTCCCCTTCCGCACTCTCTCATCTCACACTCCCTCAAAGGGAAGCGGGCTAGCCGCTGCTCCACTCCCTTTCTCCCTCTCTTTCTCTCCTTCCTTACCCCCTCTCATTCTCTCATCTCTCTATCTCAAAGGGGAGCGGGCTAGCCGCTGCCTTGCTTTCTTTCTCTCCCTCTCTTCCATCTCACCTCCCTCTCATCTCACTCCCTCTCTCTCCCTTAAGCCCACAGGCTAGCCGTAGGCTCACATCCCTCTCTCTCTCTTCTTTTACCCTCATCTTCCGCTCTCTCTCTCACTCACATTTAACTCTCACTCACACCTCACTTCCATCACACACTCACTCATACCTCACTCTCAGCACACACTCACTCACACCACGGTCTCATCACACACTCTCTCCTCCTCTCTCTTGCCCTCATCTTTTCTTCTTCCCTTCTTCTCTCTCTCATACTCTTACTCCTTTTCTTTCATTACTTTTCTTCTTCGTCCTTTCTCTTCTACTGCTCTACACCCTCTCCTTCATCTCATTCTCTCTCTCTCTCCTAAAATCCTTACAAGCCATAAGTCATCAATCCAGGGGCATCCGAATCAAGGCCAGTTCAAGGTATTAAAGAGAGTCGATTCTCCTTCTTTATCCCATACCCTCACCTCTATTTCTCTCTCCTTCATCTCCCCTCTCAAAGCCTCAAAACGGGTACAAGCCATAAGTCCTTAATCCAGGGGCGTGAGACATACGGTTAGTCGGAGGTATGAGAGGCTTCTTCTCTCTTCTTCTTCTTCTTTCTTCTTCTCCTTTTCTTCTCTTCTTCTTACGTCCCCCTCTTCTTCTTTTCTCTTCTCTTCCTCTCCTATCTCTCGTTCTATCGATCTCTAGGGGGCTCTTTCAAGATTCATCTTGGTAAGACTTATCGGGCCTGTATAGTCTCTTGTGAATCCTCTAGGGTATGCCCTGAGCCCGATACTTTCTTTGTCTTTCGGTAAATACCTCCTTGGGGAGGTGACGTTGGAAGACTGCCCAATTCTTGGGTGATTCCCTCTCTCCTATCTCTGTACTCTACCCTTCTCTATTCTATTTTATCCCTCTATTCTATTTCTTTCCTCTCCTATTCTTATCTCTTAAAAGTCCCGCAAAAATCCCTCTAAAACCACACTAGAAAGGGTGAGCGAAAGGAACGGTATTCTAAGCCATTTTATCAAGTGGGTACCTACACTGTGCAAAGTTCCCAAGTGAACCGAAGCCAGACCGAGCCTACATGGCCAAGGGGCTTTCTCACGGATCTAAGAGGGCTTCGAGCCCGGTGTGTCCTGATCCCTACTAGGCATCTAAGCCTTATGTCGCACTCATTCTTTCGTTGGTTCAAACCGCACGCACCGCACCGTCCAACCCTTATCCTAGCGGGTATAGGAGTTATCCACACGTGCACACGCATGTGAGCTTGAAAGAGGGGCGCAGACCACACACGCGATCCCTCTTCTCTTCCTCTCTCTAGAAACGAGAGGGAGGGCTCGAAAGCGGTTTTAAGAAAAGGGTCTTTCTTCCCTCTCGTGCGAGACCTGCATGGGGGACAAGGAAAAATCCAAGGCCGACCAGTCATATCAACTACTGGAACTCCTCAGTTGACATAAGATATTATATGGAAGCAAGAAGCTTTGATATACAAGTCTTACATGAGAGCAAGTTCGAAATTTTGCACTAATGATTTGGAGGCTGTAGGAAGGAATCAGGTTTAGGTCAACATAAACTGAATCAAACACTTAGTAGCAGCTGGCTAGTGGTAAACTATTTATAAGGGCCATCAGCAATGAACTAAACAAATATAGATTGTCCAAAATATTTACCAAAACATTTCAACTTTGTTTTATGGTTTCCAAGAATTTTGAAACTTGATCATACGGTCATCCAATACCAAGTCAGTAACTTGATCATATGGTCGTCCAATACCTAGTTTGGATTGATAGCAGAAGTTGGGAGAACCTGGAATTGTTATGACAAATAACTTGTTGTATTGCTCTATGGATATCTCCTAGAGAACCAGTCATTTTGAAATGGATTTTAGTTGTTAGGAACAAATATGGTGGTAGTATAACGCAACCAATGAGCCTATTTTACTAATTATAACTACCGATGTGTTTGGTATTCTACATTTTCAGGATCTTTAGTCCTTAACACTCCCCCCTCAGTCTTGTTATTATTCTCGTATCCCTTGCTTCTTCATCTATCTTTTCTCTCTATCTCTCTTGTGGCTGATTTCTCATTTGGTATATACTGTCGATTACAACATCGTGTACTTTTTTCCACTAATGTTATGTTAATTATCACAAAAAAGAAAAACATCCATGGTTGGTTCATGGAATAAGAATTAACCAGTTGCATATGCCTATCAAGTGACAAGGAATTCTGGTTTTGCATGGTTCATTTCCAAGACTCTGGTAGAACCATGGTTTGTTTTCAGGATGTAAGGATACAATCAATTCTTGATTTACCTGAACTACTATGCTGGTTTCACTCATGGTTCAGTTACCTTGTTGCACAAATAAGCATTGCCTTGGGGACTTTAGTGTTGTTCTAAATATAAAAAGGTATCCCACCGCTTATTCTTCTTCCTAGGTGGCTCTCAAGTGGATTGTTCAATCAAAAGCAGCAACTGTACTCCCAACATCAAAATAATAACCATTCCTTCTCTATCACAACCCTTCACAAGTATGGAATGACAATCGCAGCAGTAGCATGCGTGCTATAAAATCCAATGGGAATGATGGATACTATACCATTTCAACCACATATGAAGAGAATATATGAGATCCTATGATTTTAATGTTGACTCGACTGCTCTGACATCAATAGATTTTGCTTATTGCTGCACTAATTGAATTTACATGAATGCTTTACTTCACAAGATGATGAAATTGACTGTCACTCCCTTTGGGAGTTCAATGATATAAACTTCAATTTCTACTTCCTAATAGACTAACAGACTAAACTTGCTCACATGGACCACAAATTCAAAGTGGTAAACGTTGCTAATGAACATGCTCTTGCTCATGGACCTACATGTTTACTTTTGGGAGTATACTAATATGAGTGCTGTATTACTATTTTCCATTATCTATGACACTGATTCATTTTGGCTTTATATTTCTGCTAAAACTAGTCCCATGCAAATGGAGGTGTCTTTGCTTGTTACCATAGGTATATATAAGGGTAGTGCCTCAAATTAATAAAAATGATTCTCACTGTATGCCTATGTCAATAGTATTTCTAATATGACCGTCTCGAGCCCTAGAACCTCCACAGGTGTGCATTTTTCAAAATTGTTTGCAAACACAATGCTTCTTCCTCAACATGGATTGCTCATAAACTTAAAATGGTATAATAATTTTAGCATAAGCATGAAAGTAATATGCAACAAAAGAAATATTTTTCAAAGGAAAACTCACTCATTTCTCGTATTTTAAAGGAAGTCGTAAAAAGCATAAAAAATGAAAAAGGTTAATATTAAATGCATCTTGAGGACTGATGCTTGTTCTTTAAAATATTTGGGTGTCTTGATAAGTTTAAAGCATGATTTGAGGAAATAAGTGCTGAATTTTTGCATAGAAGTGCTCTTAGGAGGTTGATTGCATGGATGTTGGTCTTCTTTGGTTTTTGGAGAAAATTGCGACAAGGAGTGGCATATGTGAAAGAATATATTGTAGATTCGTTGATATATAAGATGAACTAGATTTTGTTGAGTAAACTGAAGCTCACTAATTATTTTCTTTCTCTTCATTATCAGACCAAAAGCAAAAGCAAAGAGCAAGATCGTTGTTGCACTCAAAGATATCGCCATAATAACCACAGCCTTCTCGGTCTTCTTTTTTTGAGTCGGTTCGGAGGGGTTGGGGGTTAAAAGGTTGGGATTCTGAAAAATGCTGCACACATCAAGTTCCAAAACCAACATGGAATCAGTTGAAGCGATTTTCCTAGGGAGGAAGATAAAAATATACTTATAACATCAAACTAACCTTAATAGAAGTGCTCCACTGTTTCTTTTCTCTATTAATGCGATTGGAACCAACCCAGTTAAATTGTTTCTTGACAAATCCCTGTAGATAGAACCATATTCATGTCCATGAAAATCAGATTGGTGTTTCCTTTCCCTTTTTCCAGACTTTTGCAAGATTAGATGCATACTTACAATGACTTTAGTTTTGTCAGATCAGCTAAACTTTGTGGTATGGGACCTGTCAGCTGATTGTTTGATAGGTTCCTGAATCGATAATAGTCAAATGTTTTGAGAGAATACGTGGTTTCTTCTTTGGAAGTGAGAAACCATATTTCCAAAGCTCATAAATACAACCATAATATTAGTAAAAGTTAGCAAAAATAAGCTTCTTTTTGAGGAATGCCCATAACACTTTCAATTCACAAGAACTTCAAAAGGTTCCCTTATGTTTGCTACTATAACAAAATATATGCTACCCTTCAAAAAAATGAATGAATCACATGCTTTTGGAGTTGTTGAAGAGCCGGATAGACATATATTCAGAGTTTTTAACGGAGTTATTCAAAATAGGAACTTAATGCTGAAGTTATTTTCATGGTTTTAGTTGAGTATTGTCGGAATTAGACATGATTTTAGAATGGGTGTGGTTTCTACAAGGTTGCAACCTTAAACAATCCAATTAAGGTGCACCTCCAAATTTTATTATAACATGGAATTTTGGTGTAAAAAATTATTAGGATTATCTGAAAATCTATTTTCATATCTAGTTATAAAATTTTAAAATCCAAAAATGGTTAAAATCAAGTACATCTATAAACAAATGAAAATCTTGAAAATGGATGGTGTAGATAATGTGTTGCAAGATGCACTATTTTTAGGACTAAGAACAGTTTTTTTTTTTTATATATTCATACATCTCGATGTCGAGATAATCAATTAGAGGGTTTTCAACATCGAAACAACATTCTCCGATGGATTTTTTGAGGTGCATCTGTACTTCTACATTTTAAGGTTACAATCTTATATAAACTTTTTCCTTTTAGAATTTGTATATACATTTAGCTAGTTTCGTCATTTGGTCATGTTCAATGCTGATTTGAATTAGTTCTTATATGATAGAAAATTCAAGTAAAACTTTTACAAAGTTTCTATTGGAAGCATCACATCCAGGTCATGTGGATAGAGATATTTGTGCTCAATAAGATTACCTTCCTATAGTCCAATTTTTTGGCAAGGTAAAATACTCTTTCTAGGTAAAAATGTTTTTTTATTGATGGAGAACGGCAAAAAAGCATATCACATGGGGAAACTAAAAGTGTTGACTTTATGCTTCTAGTTTAACTAAGTACTGTTATAAATAAACATGTATAAATTAATGTTGAAGGAATTGATGCATAAATTACTTTGTACGATTGTAAACTCCAGCGAACAATTGTGGGAGCACAAGAACAAATTCTGGGCCAGCTCTAGCACTGAGATTTATGCCTCCAATGGTCATGTAACTGCTTTAGAATTGCAGGCGGCCATGCCTTGAGTTTTGCTCTCCTCTTGTCTACTAGCAATTCTACACCCAACAACTCCTTGATTTCAGGCACTCTTATGGTCCTAGACTTGGCTATTGTGTTATTTTGCTCTCCCTAAGGGTGGTTCAAATTTCTTTATCATAGACAAAATGATGTTTGAATTTGACCTCCAGTACAACTGGTTTATCTTCTATTTGGATTTCATTGCTTTATTCGGAAGGGGGAAGCTACACATAATGGTCCTTGATACAAACATGCTTTGATATGAACTGTTTTGATAAGTTTTATTGCCAACAAGTGTTTCAAAATTCGCCAATCCAGATCAAGAGTCGGTAAGGACCGACTTGATTCCAAGTAAAAAAAGGGAATCAATCTGAATTTGATAGACTCACCTGGTCTTGTTAGAGAACCAGGTGAGTTTTTCAAGGAACTGGATGATTCGAATCGACAAGCTCCCACCCATTTCTTCTTTACAATTTTTTTTTCATTATTTTATTTTTCAAATTTAAACTTATTATTCAAATTTTTTTGCCCCTAGTTTTCACAATAGAGAAACGGTCCGATCTAGCCTGATCAGCAATCTAGATCTATCCAGTAGGTGTACGATCCAACCTTCAAATTTGGAATTTGAAGCACTAGTGTAACGTGTATTTCTTGCTGATGTCATTCATGTTTCAATTGAATCCTTAAAGGTTTCTTCCCTATTAAGCTGTAATTTCTTACTATCTTCATTTTGATACAATTTTTCTTGTGGAAAAGAAAAGAACAAGAAAAAAAAAAAAACCTTTTGTTTAAGAAAAGTGTGAGGAGGATCATCCAACATTAGGCTTTATGATAAGCACAGAGATGAGCCCCAATTTCACTATAGCTTTCCTTCGAGATGGGTACATCTAGTGAAGGGGGTCATTTGGAGAAAAATCACATCGATTAGAGGATGAATAGATGTTTAGCACCCCATGACCTCGGGTGGAAGGAGTAGAGACTTGACCCATTAACTTGGTTGGTAGTGTTTAAAAGCTCTCTGTGAATATTATTGTAATGAAGTGTAAAGGAAGTTCTAGGATTCTTATGTTCCCTCATATAAGTGTTTAAAAGTGAAAGGTAGATGGATGCTGGTGGATGCTCCAAAAAATACAATATTTTTTAAATGACTTAAAATGCTTAAATAAACATTAGACTCCAAGCAATTAACTAGAGAACATCACATTCGGGGCCAAATTCACCCGTGATATCATACACTGGGAACAAAACAATTCTAGAGGTTTAATCTTTTGTTACAATTTACATCAGCCAAAGAAAAGGAAAATAGGTGGAATACCCTTGATTCAGGTCTTGAAACCTAGACATAGGTCTTGAAACCTAGACATTCGCTTTTTAAGGGAGAAAATATACTGACGCATAAAAAATAATTGTCAAGAGAGCATATAAACTCGTATTCAAGAGAGCATATAAACTCGTATACCTGAGTTGAAACGCAAGGATATTAATCCTCAATTCTGATCCTCCTACAAGAACGGGCTCCAAATGGATCATGGAAAATAAAATGAACTTCTCTCTATAGATATCAGTCATGCTCAGAGTACAGTCATGTATGGAAATTGTCTCTTTCCTGCTCTGTGTATTAGTCACAGTCGGGGAACAATCATGTATGGGAACTGTCTCTTTCATGTCTTGTGGATTTCACTCACCCTCTAACTCTCATAGGAGTAAACTCAAGATAAGTGAACCTCTCTAAAGTCAACTTAACAAAAGCGAACTTCCAAAATATGCAAACCCCTCTCTAATCGAGAGATGGGTTTATATGTTTAATTGATATTCACGAACTCATGATCTTTTAATCTGCATCCTTCATCTTTATTTGATACTTATCTTTTATCTTCATATGTTGAATCGTAATATTGATAACTAAGCACTAAATCTCAGGCGGATGACCATGCTGCTCATCTTGATAATTTCATTGATTTAAAATGCAATGATAATCATGTGTTTCAGTTAATAATCGTCCTTAAAACAATCGAATTTGAATTTTCAGATTCGAGATCCAATGAGATCATCATGTGACAAAAATCAGGATTTTGTTGCTTCTCATCGCCCTACATTTAAGCTTCTGCAACTACAGTCTGACACATCTTCATATTTCCTTAGTCGCTTCTCAATAAAAATCTTTTGAACATGAAATTTGGCGATATGAAAGAGGACTCAAAGACAAACACAATGGTTCAAGTATCGCTTAAAATGGATAAAAAAAGAGAGAGATCTCATCCATTCAAGTCACAGCGTTTTTGTTGAAAATTGTATCAACAAGACTAGTATATTGCAGATGCAAACGCTTTCAATTCATATATTAGATAATGTCACACCTTTTAAATGTGATAAGGATTGAGTCAAGAATCCAATGGTCTTGGTCTCATAAGGAAATTCCTCTTATTAAAAGAGAAATCCCAATTTTGATGACCGGGTGTCATCCTGGATGTAACGGAGTATAAAGAATTTAAGGCTCTAACTGTCGGGGGATACAGATGATGAGTGAATTCACATCCAGGTGATAATAAACATCGGGGTGAAGGCTATGATGCCTCGAACACAAGCCCCGGAGAGTCTCAGCTCAGTCTCAAAACATCAAGTTTTAGAATATCGGTTAAGGCATATCTTAACTGACGGTGGATATGGTTAAGCCAAGTCCATATATTACCCAATTTGTATCATTCTTAGACTTAGAGGCATATAAGACCTCAAGGACAAACCTCATTATATCATCATAAGACGAAGTTTTCCTTATACCACGTCTGTTAAGCCCTATATGCTTAACTGACAGGTTAAAAGAGTCATCACATCTCACCCAAAACTCCTTCAATATCCAATGGAGAGGCATCTATGAACCATGGGAGTATATGTATCAAACTGCATTAGGTTCCTCCACATATCACATATATAGGCATATCGGGGCCTTAGGAGGATATGTATCCTAGAACTTGTCTCACAATGAGATGGCTTTCATATCTTCTATCATCAACTGTAAGTTAAACTTGAACATGCTTAATTGACAATCTGTTGGCATCATATCTTTTATCGATCGTAAGTCAGGACATATAAGGGCTGACTGACGAGTCAAGGCTCCGAAGGCATAATGAATCTTGGGCACATCATATGCTTCATATCTTCATATCATGGGGTATATCTGAGCAGATGTTATCAAGAACCATGCTCATTTCTTATCAATCGTCTGTTAAGATAGTTATCCAGCGTGCATTACATATTTCAATATATATTTGACATCTTTAGTCTATCAAGCGGTCATTAGAACACACTTAATCTTAAATAGTGACTAAGAACATGTTCACCATCCAATATATATCTTCAAATGCTAAGCTTGTCGAACTTATGTCTTTTATCTAGTGTCCGTTAAGACATCTTATCGAGCATTTGTTATAAAACTCACACTTTTGTTAATACCTTTATCAAGCGTTAATTAGAATACACTTAGCCTCATATGATGACTAGAAGCATAATTAACCCAATGCATATCTTCAAGGTTTTAATATTATCAAGCTCATCCATTATTAAGGCATTTATCTAATGTGCATTAGTACCCTTGTGTTATGATCATCTCAATCCCTATCCAACGTTGGTTAGAATGTATCTAGTCTTGTGTGTGACTAAAAGTACACCCAACAACTGGAATGCTGAGGATGGTTTGTGAAGTTAAAACATGGTTAAGTCCTATGACCACTAAGACTATTGGATATTTGAGTCTTTGATCACCTCCTATGAAATTTGGGACTTGTGGAGGAGACGTATGATAGGGTTAGCATCCATGACAACTGTTCTTGTAAGGACTATGGATCCTTAGGGGGACTTCTTTGGTGTTTTAATGGACTTCAAGCAAGGAGACCCACTTTTTCCCTTCTTGTTTATCCTCATCTCAAAGACATTCATCTGTCTTATTGTCAATGTAGTTGACAATAGATTGCATTACAGGCTCTCAACTCCATTTGGCAGATAAGATATCGATATTCTGTGACACTCATCAATAGGTTGAGAAAGGTCTTCAAGTACTGTAAGTAAGTAATTGGTTGCCCTTGATTTCGCAATCTTGAAAACTGAGATAAAACCAGCAGCATGTACTCGAACCAGCACATGGTTAATGAAATCTCCCTACGTAGGAGGGCATCCCCTTCTAGAATTTCAGTCTAGTGCCCCAAGAAAGAGATCTTCAAGAGATCTTAATTTTTAAATTTCGGGATCTCGATCCCCACTATTAGGTATCTCAATCCCCACCTTAAAGATTAAGATAACAACCAAATTGATTTTTTTCATTATTTATAACCAACTAGAAATGCAATTATACAATTAATATAGTTTCACTCCTTACTTGCTGTACATAAAGAGATCCCCAATCTAAAGAGTATATATAGTCCTCGTATTATATAATTTTTGAAGTTGGGAGCAAGATCCTAAAAAAATTGAGATCTTGCTCCCTAACATATATGCTGTATGGACAACACTCCCAACTGTATGGATCTTCTAGCCTTTCATAATCAACTGCTCTAGATCCCAACAATAATGGCCTAACATTAGACTAAAAGATTTAACAATCAATGTAAATAAGAAAGGAGATCCTCATCTATTTCCTCTAGATGCATTAGAGAAACATGTAGTTCGAACATTAATGGTTACTGAAAAATGTGCAGTAGAGAAGCATCCCATGATCCTAAGTCACCATCTTGCATTGAGTTCCATCTTGAGATAATTCCAAAAGGAAATTCCCAATCACCAAATCATAGGCTTTTCGAGATGAAGCTTACATATAAAATGAGGCGTATTTACTAAGTTTATGGAATGAATACAATCCTACGCAATCAATAATTGTCTGCTTTTTGTCTACCTTTAAATGAAAGCCGAATGTGGTCTTGAAACCACTAAGGAGTGCACCTCTTTTAGTCTCATGCCAAATTTTTTGTCATTGTCTTGGATCGACTTATGAATAAGCTAATTTGGTCTAATACCATGTAGTGTTTCAACAACAATTTCCTTTAAGACCAAAGCTATGAATCTGGTATTTCATGTTGCAAAACTCTTGTCTATCTCCTCCCAAAAATGGCAAAACAAAGCCATGGGAAAGACTATTTAACCATATGCTGAACCAAAAATTGGTTTTATTCGTTTCTTCCTTTTTGAAGTGTTGCTTAAGCCAAAAGTCCTTGAAGAAATTCTATTAGTGCTTTGTCTAGCTCTTGGATTGTATTGATACCATTTCTTGAATTTTAATTCCTTCAATACTTTGGTCCTCCTCCTCGCATTGCCTATCGAGCGAAAAAAATCTTATATTTAGGTCCCCCTATTTTAATCATTTAATTCTTGATCTTTAGCTCCAATATATTTCTCCAACCTCATTCAATCATGCATTTTTGCCCTAACCTATACCCTTTCTTGGCTTCATTCCTTTCAAACCATTTTGATTTTGTCCTATCTTGTCTAATTTCTAATATCTCCATTTGTGTCTCTCCTCCATTGCATCATTCTCTGTTTGAGCACCGATTAACTTATCTGATAACTAATACCCATACCAGCTCAATGCCTTCATCAAGGGCCATCCAAAAATTGTTCCCTCTGATTCTAGCAAAATTGGAGTACTGTTTGAAGATAATTTTGGCATATGTATTGAGATTATTTCAAGAAGTATTGACTTCACAGAAGGTAAAATTAAAAGTCCATCCAGCTTTCATTGTCTTAAAAGTAGGGGAACCATTGTGGGACCATGTGAAGTGAATTCTCGGGGATGTCAATCAATTCATGGTACCAGTAAAATTGCAAACCTTCTCATACATGGGATCAACAGAGATTGATCTCTCACCCATTACAAATTAGACCCTCTCACCATAGTAGGATCCTACACTAACCATAGACCGCCAGACGGACCTTGTGCTGGCCTTCCAAAATACCATATAGGTTTGAAATTTGAATCGCATTCCATTATTTTTTTAATTTACTTTTAATTGTGGTATGAGCACTTTCCTTGCAATGTTGGTCTCCCCCATTGTGCCCCTTCCAGCCATACATCTGATGTGTCACATTTCTGAATGGCATGAGTTTCGTTCTTCGGTAGTTCTTTGGGGATGAAACTTGTGGTTGTAAATGGGATAGTGATAATCCATATCTATGAGGATGATCTCATATTGTTTATGTATATTAGATTACATTTTAAAGCTTGGTTTTTTCTTGTTTCTGAGTATTATTTCAAATTTCAATTCTTTTATTTTTTTTTCTTTTGTCATAGAACATAAGGATGTTTTACTGATTTATCAAGGTTTTTCATGACTTTTGGAAGCTTTTTTTCTCCCCCAGGACTGCTGCACCAGAATTGATCCATGTTCTCTCATAGTTTGGAACTAAATTCCTCAGAAACAAAAATTCTTTTTGCTATGTGCATGTATGTGCTTTTGCGTGAGTATAGGTTCTTATTCTTCAACTACATAATTGAGTATCCATGTGAACGGTTACTTACAATGACTCGTGTGCATTGAGGCTGGCAATGGAAGCCGGAATTTCTCCTTGGAGTCCACTTGCCGAGAGGTCCCTACAGATAAAGTGAATTAATTGCCTCTGTTTTTATTTTTTTCAAATATGTTAATGAAGAAAACATGAAGCAATAAACGGGTTTGCATACAAAGATATAATTCGGGGGTTTAGTGCCTCATTGCAGGTCAAGGCCTCCCATGGGTAACCTTGAGGAAGACATGGATCCCCAACCCAACTCTTATTCTTCAATGCTAGTTTATCTTTCATATCTAACAACACAGCAACTGAAAAATGCCACAGTTAAAATCAGTTCAATAAAGAATCAATTTCTTTTGTGTGTGCGTGTATGTGCTCGAGTGGAGGGGCGTAGCCTAGTTGGAAGGCGCTTTTTGTTCTAACTTCCACTGCCTGGGTAAAGAATCAAGGGAACTACTAAAGTATTAATTAATGGGTCAAATCACTTTAAAATTGTGAAGGTTGCCAAATCATCTAATTTGATGTATTGCGTTTTGAATTTCATTTCATTCAAGTATCTCCATTAAAAACATGGTTAAAATGACTCAATTGCCCTACCGGGAACATTGAGCTAATGGGGTGGTTTTAGTAATTTACCTCACTTAGTCTTTCAACTAAAATGACAAAATATTCATGGACAATTGACAAATATACCTGTAGCTTTTCAAGGTTAGAAATATGAAACTCATCTTTCTAATTTTATGCCCTTGCCCCATTTTGCTGATCTTGAACAATCAGGGGCATTTTGATAATTTTGTTACCCTGAACAATCAGGGGCATTTTGATAATTTTGTTTCAAAACATCATGTGAAGTTAAATTACTGAAATGTTTCAACTTTTAGGAGGTTCTAAATTTTAAATAAGAGCAATTTGATCACTTTTTACCTTTTTTTCTAAGGAGGGAGGTATCTAAATGAAATAAAATATGCAAAGCAAACAGCAAGAAGAAGAAAAAAAAGAAAAAAAAAGAAAAGAAAAGAAAAAGATTCATCCACGAATCTCCTCCATGATTCACATTTGCATTATATGCTAGTGGGCTGCAGCTACGCACCATCTCGAGCGTCCGTTGCATGGTGAGAGGCCACATTGGCCACATAAAGCTCGAGTGCGTTTAGAATGGGAGGGAGGTCTGATGTCTCAGTTGCCCTGATATCAATCTGATAATCTTGGGACCGCCTCTCCGGAAGAATGGTGCCCACCCATCTCACAAAGCGAGATGCTCTGATTATCTTGCTCCATAGATCTCCATTTATATATATGTTTACCTCCCGGGACAAATTGCGCCTGTTCCGCATTTCGGCGAAGAAGAAGTAGAAGTAAAAGGGAGACTCGGGATCCCATGAGGGGGGCCGGCAACCGAGCAGTATGCTGCCATTCGGGTTCGAGGGTATTGCTGCTGTTTGCATGACCTCAACAGGCGGCTGGAATTCGTCATCGGAGTTCACGATGGATGCTTTAGTATTGAGGTTGGTCCAGTCTTTGACGGTGAATGGCACCCATATTCGATCGCAAGGGTCTGCTTTGTATCTGAGGAAAGTGGTTGTTGAAAATGGACATTAGTCGTTAGAACTCTCTCTCTCTCAAATGGACATAAGCTCTATTTCTCAATATTGAAGTTCATGTTAAATGGATCACTAAACATGTCTAATTCTATGAACACCTATACTATGCTCCCTCCATAGCATATTTTACTTCTACTCCCGACCTGCTTAAGAGGATTTTTTCAATATAAAATTTTGATTACCACCTTGGAATCATCACTACATGATTATTCTCAAAAAAATAAAAAAAATTGAAAATTGAGTTTTCTAATAGGGGGGATCTCACCCTCTAAATAAATGATGGTTTCTATTCAATCTTGAGACATTACTTTTTTCAAGTGCATAGAAGTTGTAATTAGGAAAAAAAATTCACTGAAATTAAACTGTTAGAAAGATCTCGGGATCTGGTTTAAGTTGGGATATGATTTGGGCAGTTTTAGGTCAATTATATTGGATCCAAGTTGCCTATGGTCTACTAGGTTTTTGTAGTCATTTGACTTAAAATCAAGGTTTTTTGGAGTTCCCTTAGCCATAATTTCGAGCAAGGTGTCTATAGTAAATGTTATAGATAAAATAGTAACCCAAAGATGGTATACTCTTGTTACTATTGTGGTAAACAAAGAATTTAGTTTCCAAACAATGACCCTTATTGACTCAGGAGCTGATTTAAATTGTATCAAAGAGGGTTTAGTCCCAACAAAATATTTTAGCAAGATAACTCAGGTTCTAAATACAGTTGATGGTAATAAAATTGTTAAAAATTATAAGTTATCAAATGCAGCTGCGTGTAATAATGGTGCTTGTTTTATTGTACCATTCATAATATTAAAAATCTTAGTGAAACTGTTATATTAGGAACCCCTTTTCGTAATATGCTTTATCATATAACAAAATTGGATGAAACAAACATCCAATAAAAAATTGAAGGCCACATAGTCAAGTTTGACTTCATAGAAAAACACCCAAATTCAAGAAATAAATCATGTTAAAAACAAGATTCAAACCAAAGAAAGATTCATTTTCTTTTTGAAGAAAGACATGCGTTATAAAATTATAGAAGAGAAAATAGAGACTCCCAAAATAAGAAGAAAGATACAAGCCTTTCAAAGTCTTTTGGAAAAAGAGATTTGTGCTGAAATTCCTAATGCATTATGGGGAAGGAAAAAACATATGGTAGAATTACCATACGAACCTGGGTTTAATGAAAACCAAATCCCAACAAAAGCTCGACCTATTCAAATGAAAAATTACTATTAGAGATTTGCAAATCAAGAGCTATTGGATAAAGGACTTATTAGAAAAAGTCATTCCCTTTGGAGTTTCCCAGCCTTTTATCTAGAAACAACATATGAATTAGAAAGAAGAGTTCCATGATTAGCAATTAATTATAAACCTATGAGTAAAGCCTTAAGATGGATTAGGTACCCGATTCCTAATAAAAATGACTTACTAAACCGACTATACAGGGTTATAATATTATTAAAATTTGATATGAAATCAAGCTACTAACAAATCCGCATTAGTAAACAGGATAGGTATAAAACAACTTTCACAGTTCTATTTGGACATTATGAATAGAATATTTTACTATTTGGGCATAAAAACGCCCCTTGAGAATTCCAAAATATAATGAATGAAATATTTAATCCTTATACATGGTTTACTATTGTCTATATAGATGATGTCCTAGTATTTTCTGAATCCATAGAGCAACATTGGAAACACCTAAACCTCTTCTTGAAAATAGTAAAAGATGGGGGCTTGGTAGTATCTGTCAAAAAAATAAAATTGTTTCAAATAAAAGTAAGATTCCTTGGCCATAATATCTACCGAGGGGCTATAATCCCAATTGAAAGATCGATTCAATTTGTAGATAAATTCCCAGATGAGATTAAAGATAAGAAACAACTACAGAGGTTTTTGCGAAGCCTAAATTATCGAGGAGAATTTTATAAAGACTTAGCAGCAGATTGTAGATTGATATCTCATATATTAAAGAAGAATCCCCCAAATTGGACCATCGAGCATACTAGAGCAGTCCAGAAAATTAAGCTAAAAGCTCAAGAATTGTCATGCTTAGCCATAGCCAATCCAAAAGCATATAAAATAGTTGAAACAGACACTTCGGAAAATAGGTTATGGAGGGATTTTAAAACAAAAAATTCAAGATAAAGAACAACTGATAAGATACACTTCTAGTGTTTGGAAACTAGCACAACAAAAGTACTCAACAGTGAAGAACGAAATTTTAGCCTTGTTACATTGTATCACCAAATTTGAGAGTGATTTAATCAATCAACAATTTGTTATAAGAACATAATGTAAAGACACAAAAGATATTTTGGAAAAAGATGTTAACAATTTGGTTTTTAAACAATCTTTGCTAGATGGCAAACTGTTATTTCATCATTTGATTTTAAGATTGAACACATTAATGGTGATCAAAATTCCTGGCCTGACTTTTGACTCAAGAATTTCTACAGGGACAAAAGGAATCAGAAGGCTTTGGGGCTAATTCTGAGTCTAAATAAGATCCTAACAAAGGCATCACCATCCTCATTCTTAATAAGGACACTGCAAAATCATATTGAAATATCACCTCAACCGATCAGGACTCAAACTCCATACTCTCAAACTCAACAAAGGACACCATTTCTCAAAACATCCATTATCTCTATGATAATAATAGATGATAATCATGTGGCTAAAAAGCCAGTAAAAATAACGACAATTTATCTAAAAGATCATATGCACCTTAATATGGGAGATAAATGCAGAAATTATTTTGAGGCAATATTGACCGAACCTAAGTCAGACTGAATAACCCATAATTATAGGAATAATAGCAATATTCTGGCATTTTTAAAAATCTAAATACTGAATATAATCTCTTATAGAGAGTAGGGATTTGACCCCTTAAAACCAAAATATCTTAAAGATAAGAGCCTTAAGATAAAATCTTATCATTATTATGATTATATCAAAGCATAGGCTATGATATTTTCATATCAAAATCCAATGGAAGGTCATAGTTGGTTTATATAATTTAGGCTGAAAGCCTTAAAGGATTTTGCTAACTGGTTCAAAATCTGGTTTCTAATATGGAGATCTAATTCAGACATCCTTCCGACTGAATAACAAGATTTCTAAAAAAGATTCTATGATTACAAGAAATGCCCTTAAAAGGGACTTGCATATTCATTTTATTTCATTATATGAAATTCCATGGATAATGAGCTGGACTTATATAGTTCGTGAAGATATAGAAAGGTGGGATTATATCCCTGAATTACAAAGACAAATCTATATCAAATAGAGGGATAAATATGATACAACCCCACTCATTTCCAGAAACTTTGGTGCTTAAATGTATCAAAAAATGAGCCTGCTCTTAAAATGGAATCTCCTTATGTTAAAACACTACAAAAGAAAAATCGTAAATTATCCAAGGCAGAGATTAAGAAACATCTCCTCAGTGCATTAGAAGAAGAAGAAACGTATTAACACGTCTTCCACTTCAGTAAAAGAAGAAGAAGAAGATATGGCCGATTTGAATGGTGATGATTGCTATGGGATTCTTCCATCTGTATCCAGCTAGAAGTTGCTAAAAAGAATCTAGGAAACATCTCAGGAATCTTTACTTTTCACGTGATACAACTGTACGGAGTCCACTAACAACTATGCGAACTTAAATCATTTTGAAGTCCACCGACACAAGTGCGGACTTAAGAGGTCTTGAAGTCCGGATACAAAAGTCTATATAAAGAAGCCTTTGGTAGACGGCTTGGCATCAATTGTTTGGAGTGGTCCTAGAATCTAAGAGTCAGTATTGAGTGTTCTGTAAGGTTTTGTGAGTATTCCTCTGAGTTTTCTGTAAAGCTTAAATTATTCTGAAGGTCTAGTAGTGTGTAAAG
>NW_006494719.1:411385-423706 GCF_000471905.2 Amborella trichopoda
CTATAGAGTAATTTATCATTGTACTCAACAAATTGGATACTTCTATACCCTTGTTTTGTACATTAAACATTTTTTTATAAGGGTATTTTTAATCATTAGGAGGGGTGTGATGTCATCTTCATAATGTATGATATCACTTCAAAGTTTCATATGCAAAACAGGAGTTTGTAAGTGTCCAAATTTTGTTGAGTACAATGTTAAGTTTCCGCTGTATTACATCATATACTTACTCCCTTGGGTAAAAGAGCTAAGTGGGAAGATTTTTTTAACGTATAATTTTTTGGAATGTGCTCAATAATCAATAGACAAATATGTTCCCAAAAGAAACATAAAAACAAAAAAACAAAAAAAAAGATTTAGCTTTCTTCAACTATTAGTTCTTACCTTCCAAAAATGGATCGTCTTTTTCACATTGTAATGTCATTTCTTTCAAAGACTTACGAAATGCAATTCAATTTTTTGTTTTCTGAGCTCCGAAATTTAACTTAGTATCTTAAAAATACTCTTAAATTGGTTTTACCGGAGGGAGTAAGTACACAATATGCTCCTGCAAAAGCATAAAATCTTTTGATCTTTTACAATGGTACGTCTGTCCCTCTCTCGCATGTTGGAATAAAAGCAGGGAATCTCTGTCTCTTGTTGTGTATGATAGGAGAAAAAAGTAGAGACAACACTGTCCAGGGCCTGGTCCTGGTCCTGGTCCAAGCAAGCCTTGGCCGAGCTCTGCCTAGCTTTGACCAGGCCGAAGGGACCCTTGCAATCCGGGCTTAAGTGGTACTAATAGACTCAAAGGAAAAAAAAAAACACAAATATAATAAGAAAAAATGAGCGCGCCCGGTCAAGCTAGCCTTAACGTAGCATTGGCTTAAGCTTGTACCTCGGGCCATGACGTCTAGCTTTGGCCCATCCCTTAGTCCCAGTGTTTTAAAAATAGCCGAGTCGGTCGGTCGATTCGAATCGGGAATCGGTCATCCCGTATCGATTCTTTTGTAAAACCGAGAATCGCCTGGTTTTAGATAGGAACCGACGATTCGTCCGGTTCTTCGAGTCAGCACCCGTGCCCGGTTCGCATAATAATTGCCCCGGTTCTTCGATTCATGACGTCAGGACCCGCAGTCAAGGGTATTTTCGTAAAATTCAAAGAATTTCGAGGCAAAAGGACCCCCCACACGCTTCACGCGGCCCTAAGTTCTTCACACACATGTGCTCACAATCCACACGCTTCGTATAATTTCAGTGCTTCACACGTGCTACGAAAAATGAGTACAAAGAACTACATATAAATTTGCTTCTCTCTCTTCGATGTGGGACTATGTGAATAGGTAATACCTTAAGATGGTCATACATTATATATTTTGTTAACTGTTTTATAAACACTAAGTTGCAAATGTCCTATTAGTTGTTGTGTGTCCTCAATGTGATCGATGTGGGTTCGATTCTTGAACCAGTTTTTTTTTTTTTTCTTTTTTGGTCAAATTATTTTCTTATCCAAAAAATAAAAGGTTTTTATCAATTTCGCTTTTCGTCAAATTTTTTTCTTATCAATAAAATAAAAAATTTCGTATAAACAAAATGAAATTTTTTGTCAAATTTTTTTCTTATAAAAAAAATTAAAGGCTTTTTCTAAAATATAAAAATAAAAGGTTTTTATCAATTCTGCTTTTTGTCAAAATTTTTTTCTTATCTACAAAATAAAATGTTTCGTATAAAAAAAGATGAAAGGTATCAAGTCTTTTTCTTATCAAAAAAACTAAAAGATTTTTTTCAAAAAATAAAAAATAAAAAGTTATTGTCAAAAAAATAAAAAGTTCTTATAAACAAAAATACAACAAGTATTTTTGTCAAAAAAACTCATTTCTTATTTTTGTTAAAATAAGTTCATATTTTTGTCAAAAAAAATTCATTCCTTATTTTTTAAAAAAATACAACAAGTATTTTTGTTAAAATAAGTTCATACATATAAAAAAAACTAAATATTCACATATTGATGGAAAAAATGAAAATTAATAATGTAGTATCCTGATTTCTTATTGGATTCTTAAAAAACAACATTTATAATGAACTTTAATAATTTTTTTAAAACTTAATCCGATCGATTCGACCGATTTCTGATCCGGATCATCGATTCACCAATTCAGATGGGTTTTTGGGATGTCCGATCCAAGTCATCGATCTGTTTTTTAAACCACTGCTTAGTCCATTTATTTGTAACTTAGACCCTAGTTTTTAGGGCAGAGCAAGATTTCGAGCCCATTGAGAACCCTTGGCAGGGGAGGGCAAAGGAGGCAAAGAGGAAGGATGGGGGCGGGGGCTCAAATGTGTCATGGGCTAATCTAATACCAATCAGGGAGGCACATCTTATCATTCTGTTTCAAGATTCCTCGCTGGTATTTCTTCTTCCCACCCTCATTTTATATTTCATTTTGGGCTCAGATTAGGTGGTAAGGTCAGCTACCTAAAACACATGGTCATAGCCCATCAAAACCTAAATATTCTTATATTATCTGAAAATGATCAAATCGTCATTAATCACCTTAATATCAATGGTGGGCTGGACCATATAATAATTTTGCTTTTATCTTCGAGAAGTGATTAGGTCCACTCCGAATAAATTTTCAAGAGAGAAAGGTGGTACCTATTATCATCTAAAAAGTTACGTAACTATTAAAATAGAGTAATAATCCTATGAGACCCTCCCACATCTATACATGTAGGACCTCAAAAGATCACCATTAAATTTGATACAGATCACTAGAAAAATCAAGTCCCACACCCATGTGATAACTTTTCTATAGATCTATGCCAAATTAATGGTGATCCTTTGGGGTCCTAGACACATGGGTGTGGAACGGTCTCCTAAGATCGTTACTCATTAAAATATGTTTTCTCCTCATTTTTTTTCCGGCTTATAGTGGAAAAACATTAGTTGGTCTTTAAATTGTTTATTTGGTCGGGCTTGTTAAACATTTAGGGGGATTGGACAGACCTCAAAACACCTCGTGTTCAAACACTAAGACCTATGTTTCTTTAAAAAGTATGATTTAGAGCCCAAAACTCGAAGCGTGCTCTAAATCAAAATCTGGATCATGACCAGCCATTTTGATGGACTTGAGGCGTTCGTTATCACTCTATTATTTTTATGTTTTGAAATTGAACACAGGATTCACCCAAAATGTTCTATAAAGTTTCAGACATGCAAGTCCCTCCAATAAGGTGTTTTCACCTCAAGTCCAAATGTACAATTTGGTCCACAAGAGATTGTACACGCCCACTAGTTATCTTAAATATTTGTAGTACTTCCATGCGACACGTGAAATCAGTTCCGAAACCGATAGGAAAGCTCCAATTTGCAACAAATGAATGTTACTTTTGTTTTACAAGGACGTCAGAGCTTCCACAAGCTGTCAAATAGGATGGCTTGAGATTTTTTTTTATATGTTTGAGTCGTCGCACTCTTACAACCAACCAAAAAGGTGTTTTGTATAGGATTGAGGTTCTAAACAATCAAAGTAAAGCCCATCTTCAAATAGTGTTGAGAAACGTGGTTTTAATACTGAAAATTTTTGTAATAGTCTTAAAATATATTTTTATCTCTAATTATAAAATTTAAAGCTTAAAAAATAGTGTAGATCGATTAGATCTATAAAAACTATAAAATCTTGAAAATTGACAGTCCAAAAATGTATTACAATATGCACTATTTCCAAAACTTAATATCCATTTTTTTTCTCATATTCATGCATCTTGAGGTCAATATAATCAATTTAAAGATATTTGGACATCAAAACAACCTTTTCTAGTAAAACTTTTGAGACGCGCCTTAATTTGATTATTTAAAGCCTCACAATTATATAAACTTTCTTCCTAAAATAAATGACCTCTTTGTATACTTTTCCAAAAGATAATGCTCTCTTTGTATAACTTTTTCATTTTTATTTGTTTAGGAAGTTATTTTTTTATTATCAATTAAACAAAGATAATCATGCAAAGCTTCTCTGATGCAGTATGGTTTCCTGGATATCCCGAATGAAATAGATTTCTCACGTTTCATAGAAATGAGATGTGGTTTGCAAAGATGATTAAGGTGGTTTTTGTTGACTAGCGCCTAAAACAATAATTGAGAAGGAGAAAAAGTCTTTGTTTTTAATTTTTTTTTGGTAGCTTAGTGAGGAAGAAACCCTTACTTAAGGTAGCCTAAGAATAAAAACTTCAGATTGTGGCGGCCATCCACCTTGACTACCTCCTGGCTTTGAGCTCTTTCCTTATAGAAAGCATTTCACCTTCTTGGTCGAGGTTGAGATCCATGTCTAGTGCTGACAATAGACAAAGCAGCCCAATCTTTGCCCGGTCAGCCCTGGCCTTGAAAGACTAGGGTCTGGGACACTCGAGATCAAGTTCATCACAACATGGAGGCTAGGTCGGGTTGGCCTGGAAAGTGTTATTTCTTAGTTCTTTTACTGTTTATTATTATTATTATCAATTCTTTTCTTTTTTTTTTTAAAGAACCCATTAGACCCGCCAAGACCCCTTCAGTCTAGGCCGAGATGGGTCGAGGTTGACCCAGTAGGGAGCTAGGTTGGCCCTCCCCAGGCGGTTGTTACCAGCTCTATCCGCAACAGTTTAAGTTCAACTGCTTGCTGTTTTACCCAATAAGAAGGAAATGGTTTCAAGGTCACCACTCAGTTTTGCATTTTGAGCTAAAGCACCATATAGCAGCACAAAAGAGATGGTTCCTCACACAACTAGCCAAGTTCTCCAACAATATAACAAATTCCAATTAAAAATAAAACTAGAAGCTAAAAGAATTATAATTATTGGTAACACAAAAGGGATTCATTATCATCACAGAAATAAATAAAATAATTCCTTGATTCTGATTTCTAGAAGACCAAAAGAAACTTTTTTGACAAACACATCCATCCCTATATGAGACTAGAAATAAAAGGGAGTCATGCCCTTCCTATTTCTTCAAAATTAAGAAATAACAAAATCTTCCTAATTAGAGAAAACAGAATAATCACAAAACAAGAAAAATGAAAACCAATGTTTACTTACCAAAGAGAGGGATATAATCTTTCCTTCTTGAACTACGAAATTGCATAATGATTAGTTGCTTTGTAGAAGGCAGAAGCCCAGCAGTGGCGAACTTAGGCTGACACCTGGTCTACATGAGCTGTATGGGGTACTAACTCATGTACTTCCCCTTAAATATAAAATTTTATTGTCAAAATTTCTTGTAATCTTATACCAGGGTGCCACTTGCCCTAGAAGGCATATAGAAATCTCTTTGGTTAATTTACTCTCTTTCAAACCATAAAATGATCGGTCTCTTTCTCTCTCTCTCATATGCCAAAATCACCTTCCTCCTTAGAGGAAAATAGGTGATGCCCTTTCATTTTCCTGTTGTAATTGTCTTGTCGAAATGACCAATTCCTGAGGTTGGGGAGCAAGTCATTGATTTGAATATTTATGTTGTACACATAAAAAAAATTATATTGGGCATGACTAATGAGTTCCATGATAATTCATTTAAAAGCTTCTTTCAGTGAAAATGTTGTGACATCTAAATCTATTGGCATTGATAAAGTCATTGGAGAGAACTTCTTTATTCAAATTTTTTAAAATCATGTGCAAACATAAATAAATAAATAAATAAAATGTGTTCTCTTCAAAGGTAATATTATAACTATATGCATAAAGAACCCAACCTTAACGAAATGACCCCTCACCCGTAATCATATTTATATATGGACGCGGTTTCTATGAGTCCACGTAAAAATTAGTCCCCTCTTAGAAATCTAATCTCTAACATGGAGATCATGAAAATGAAAAAATAAATAATTTTTTTTAAAAAATAAATCTTAATAAACTTTTGCAGTCCTTTAAACGTGACTACCAAAAGCCACAAAAAGTATTTCATCACATTTATTGATGACCATTTGCATTATAGCCACATATACTTGATGCCCAAAATCCAAAGCTTTAGAACAATTCAAAAAATAAAAGCCGAGGTAGAGAACCAAACAAACATGAAAATCAAAATCCCAAGGATTGATAGGGACGGCAAGTACTTCTCCAAACTCTTTAGGGACCTGTGTATACACATGACATTATCCATCAATACATCATGCCGACACACAGGAGTAAAATTGTTGGTATGTATAGGTGGCCATGGGCCCTCATATATGCTATTTTTTTCTCTCTTTAATCTTTATCATAAATATTATGTTTATAACTAAATAAGGGCATTTTTTAGAGAGAGAATAGTCATTATCTAATGGGTAGATGATAGCTACCCAACTCCCAAGATTATGAGTCACGTTTCTCATAGTTTTCAGTAGAAATCGAACGATGGAGAACGGCCTCCTCCATCCCTCCATAATTAGGCATTTCATGGCCATGGAGACGCATACGCAGAGAAACTTTGAGTTCTCATTGTTCAGGAAAATCCTCCACTCTGCGATCCGCAGTCTCACGATACCGTCAACAAATCCTAGAGTTTGGGGGTCCATCTCTTCCCTAAAAATCCAACATTGGTATCAGAGCAAGAGATTCCTATGAGTATGCTGCTGTAATTTTTCGATTCTCACTTTGATGCTTTACAATGGCCTGGTTTTTTAGTCTCGCCTAAATTAGTTGTTGCCTTACTTTATTAATTTTTTGTTGCATCACAGCAGTGCGAACATAAACTGTTTGAGAAAATTTTTCTTTGAGGTTACAACTCACTGAGAGTCGGCAAACCTATTGATTTAACTAGCAGACAATCCTTTCTTAATCAAAATTAAATTTTTTGAACTTTTGGGTATTATCTAAAAATTTAAAATGACATCTAGGCTAGTCATGTCACCACTATCTAAATTTGAAAACTCAATAGGACCGATTTTTCTATGTGGAAAAAAAAAATTGGACATATTATTTTCCAAGATAGGGTAGATCATGTCCTAGATACTGAACCGCCAGTTTTAGCACCTAATGCCAATGGTCAAGCTAGAAGACGACTTGACAAATGGTTAAAAGATAACAAAGTAGCTCGAACTACTATGTTGAGCTTTATGGAAGATAACAAAGTAGCTAGAACTACTATGTTGATTAGTGTCTTTGAGGATCACACCACAGCTCAAAATATGATGGGTGCCCTATCTAAAAAGTATGGAACCACTTCTGAGACCCATGTACAATTGTTGTTAGAAAAATACAATTCTTACAGAATGAAAGAATCAAACTCAGTGACCAAGCATGTTAATAAAATGACAGTACTCGCAAAGGACCTTGCTGCAGCCAGGAATCCAATCCCCCACCGCATACAAGTGTCCATTGTCCTTAACAGTTTCCCTCCTTCTTAGGAGTCTGTTGTAATTGCAATGAATCGTTCTACACAAGGGATAACCATGTTAAATCTTACCATGCATCTCAATATTAAAGCTGAGATAAGAACGAGGAAGAAGTCAAATGAGCTCCACTTTGGCAAAGTTCATCTTCTCAGATCCCCAAGAAACTTTTCAATAATCAGAAAAATAATAAGTATAAGGGAAGGGGAGAAATTTTAAAAATCAAAAGAATAAGGTTGAGAAGACCTGCTTTTATTGTAAAGAAATTTGGCACATCAAGTTTAATTGTTCTAAGCTGAAAAATAAAAATAGGAACCAGGATAACAACCATATTCGAAATAATCAAAATAAAAGAAAAGACTTGATCTGCATAGTCCTAGAATCAATAGTTGCCGACCATGACCTGAGACATCGGTGGGTCGACTCAGCCTCCACTCGACATGTCTCGATGATCAAGGATGGATTCACAGAATTGAAGGAGATTGCAGCCGGTAACCAGCGGATTTACATGGGAAATAATACCTACTGCAATGTAATAGGTGTTGGTATTTTCAAGCTGTGTTTACCAAGAAGAACAAATCTCTTATTGACTGATACATTGTATGCGCCTAATATGAGGCGCAATTTGATTTTTGTCCCTAGGCTAGACGACGAGGGTTATGAAATAAGGTTCAGGTCTGGTTGGGTCACCATTGGGAAGCATTAATGTATGGTACTAAAGTTGATAATTTGTACCGACTGAATATTAATGAAAGTTCATCGTTTTCTGGTTATTCTGATGCCTCTTTTGATGTTTTTGCTTGTATAGATGATTCATATTTATGACACTTAAGATTAAGACATATCAATAAATATAAAATGAATCAAATGGTTAAAAAAACTTATTCCCCAATTTAGGAAAAATTGTGTTCAAAACTTGCGAGCCATGTATTTCTAGAAAATTAACTAAGAAACCTTTTTCTAAAGGGAAAAGGTCTAGCAAACTACTTCGTATTGTTCACTTTGATATATGTGACCTATTAAATATAAAATACATAGAGGTATGGAATATTTCATAACATTTATAGATGATTATTCACGTTATGGATATGTATACCTAATTAGTAAAAAATCAAATGCTTTAGAAACATTTAAAAGATATAATGTTGAGATTAAAAATCATTTAGGAAGACATATTAAAAATTCTTTGAACGGATAGAGGAGATGAATATTGCTCCACCTTATTTACCGAATTTTGTAAGGAGCATGGTATAATTCATCAAATAACTATGCTATATACACCACAACAAAATGATGTAGCTAAAAGAAGAAATAGAACTCTAATGAACGTGGTTAGGTCTATGTTGAGCCATTCAAATTTATCACCTCATTTTTTGGAAGAGGTTCTCAACATTGTAATGTATATTATTAATCGTGTTTTAATAAAATCTATAGACTTGACCCCATATGAATTATGGACATGTAGGAAACCTGACCTTATTATCTTGAAAGTTTAGGGTTCTTAGGCACATGTACTTATAACACCATAAAATATAGATAAATTACAAAGTAAAACTATAAAATGCTCTTTTATAGGCTATTCAGAAAATACTAAGGGGTATAGATTCTATAACCTTGATACTAGATCATTAGTAGAGAGTCGTGATGCTCATTTCGTTGAAAATATAGATGATGAAAATATTTTAAATATGTCTGTTGACTTCATAAAATTGATAAAGATAAAAGTCTAGAAGACCTAGTTTCTCATACTCCTACATTTGGTAAGAATGATTCAATTGAATCAAGTAGAGCAGATACGCCTTAAAGAATTAGAGCCCCACCTACGACTTTGGAAGAATTTTATGTATTTATGAATGAAGATAATTATTCTTCAATGAGTGAGGATACAATAGATGAACCTTAAAGCTACAGTGAAACAATTAGCTCACATGACTCAGTTGAGTGGATTCAAGCCATGAATGATGAACTTGATTCAATTAAAAGAAATCAAGTTTGGGAGTTGGTTGACTTCCCTAAAGATAAAAAATCCATCGGTTACAAATGGGTCATAAAGAAAAAGCTTAATGCAAATGGATCCATTGATAAATATAAAACTAGGCTGGTAACTAAAAGATTTACCCAAATGGAGGGTATAAATTATATAGTGATTTATTCTCCTGTAGCAAAATTTTCATCTATTAGGATCATCCTAACATTAATTGCATATTATGATTTAGAATTATTTCAGATGGATGTCAAAACAGCTTTTTTAAATGGAGAATTAAAAAGAAGATATATATATATATATATAAAACAACCAGAAGGGTATGTACTTAAAGGCCAATAAGATAAAGTATACAAACTTAAGAAATCTTTATACGTCTAAAACAATCTTTTAGGCAATGGTACTTTATACTTTTCATAATGCAATCACTGAAATTGGTTATATAGCCAATATGCTAGACCATTGTGTATATGTCTGGAATAGTGGGAGCAATTTTGTTATATTGTCATTAATGTGGATGATATTTTGATAGTCAGTAATGACATTAGCATGATTAACCATACCAAATCATGGCTAAGTTCCCATTTTGAGATGAAAGATATGGGAGAAGCCTCATATGTATTGGGCATTAAGATAACAAGAGATAGAAGTTCAAGACTTCAATGTTTATCTCTAGAAAATTATTTAGAAAGTGTTTTAAAGAGATTTAAGATGAAAATTTGTAAGCCCATAAACACACCTGTTTGTAAAGGCTTAAAATTGTCAAAGAAAATATGTCTAGTAAATGATAGTGACAAAGCGGAAATGGAAAGAATTCCATATGCTCAAGTTGTAGGATGCATAAATTATGTCATGTTGTGTACAAGACTTGATTTGAGTCATGCATATGGTCTTGTAAATAGATTTCAGAATAACCCTAGGATGACTTATTGTCATGCGGTAAAAAAGATATTCAAATATATTCAGAAAACAAAAAATTATAAGTTGTGCTTCCAAGTTGATCACTTAAAGGTTGTTGAGTACTCTGATGCAGACTTTGCAGGAGACCCAGATGATAAAAAATCAACATCAAGATTTGTATTCCTTTTTTGAAGTGGTTGTGTTTCTTGGTCTAGCAAGAAACAAAGTTTTGTAGCTCGGTATACTATGGAAGCCTAGTATATTGTTTGTAGCATTGCTACAACTTGTGCCACTTAGATTAAACGCTTCATAAATGATTTAAAGTTGGATATAGCTGACAGACCTGTTAAAATTTTTTGTGATAATCTAGCTGCTTTCTCATCAATTTGAAATGAAGTATATATTTCCAAGGGTAAGCATATTGAAATTGATTATCATTATATTTATGATATTATTGGAAAGAATGAAATAACTGTAAATTATTTGTCATCTTCAAATATGATTGCAAATCCTTTAACAAAGGGATTGAATGCAGAAATATTATCAAAACATGTGGCTTTGATGAGACTTACAAATATTTAAGCCATGAACTCCAAAATAGGATATTTCTTTTAATGTATTGATCATGCGAACAAAAGCCGCCTTAGCGTGAAAAACCCCATGACATGACTTTGGATATTTTTTGTTATGAGATGTATAACCGCACTAGCGTAAAAAGCCTCATGACAAGGATATGATCATTAAGTAGTATTATATCAATATATTTGGCCCTCATGGCCAAGTGGGAGATGTTGGTACGTATGGGTAGCCATGAGGCCCTCATACATGCTATTTTTTTCTCTCTTTAATCTTTATCATAAATATTATGTTTATTACTAAATAAGGGCTTTTTCTAGAGAGAGAAGAGTCAACATCTAACGGGTAGATGATAACTACCCATCTCCCAGGATTATGGGTTACATTTCTTAGAGTTTTCAAGAGAAAGCCGAATGTTGGAAAACGACCTCCTCCATCCCTCTATCACTAGGCCTTTCATGGCCATGGACAGGCATACGAAGAGAAGCTTTGAGTTCTCATTATTCAAAAAAATTCTCCATTCTGCGATCCTCAGTCTCACGACATCGCCAACAAATCCTTGGAGTTTGGGGGTCTATCTCTTCCCTAAAAATCCAACAAAAATGGAGTTGTTGGGAGATAAAATAGGACATTGGCAGAAATGGTGAAAGTATGATGGGACACGCAAAGCTCTCCGTGGTGTTTTGGGTAGAAGCTGTATTGACGGTATGTTATATCTTGAGCTGGACTCCCACCAAGCTGTTTCTGTTACTCCTCACAAGATATTCATCGGTCGTACTTCGTTCTTCAATCACTTAATAGAGTGGGGTTGCTTTGCCCATGTCTTGATCCTATACCAAAATAGGATAAACCTAGAATAAACAAGTTTATATTCATCGACTATCTCGACCATGGTAAGGGGTATGACCTTGAAAATGAGGTGGTTATTGAGAGTCATGATGCTTAAAGTGAGTTCCTCGAAGCAAAAGTGAGTCACAAACAAACTGATCGTTTTGAGGAGGCTAGTGACTAGGTTGAGTATCGAGAACCCGAACCTAGACCAAGTTTGTAGACTACCTCAGTACCTTAAACATTTTACCTACCTGGGAGAGCATTATGAGATGGTTGGAGATGATCCAGATTATGAGCTAAAACTTACCAAGAAGCTATTACATGTTCTAAAAAATAACCATTGGGCAGAAACCATGAAGGATGACCACGTTTCCATAATAAAAAACCATGCTCGAAACTGTAAGGCAATAGGATGCAAGTGAATTTTCAAGAAAAAACTGAACTCAGAGGGGAAATTAGAAAAATACAAAGCTATGCAAGTAGCCAAGGGATTCACTAAAAAAGAAGGGGTAGACTATGATGAAACCTTCTCTTCACCTGCAAAGTTTCCATCTATTAGAATCCTGAGATCCACAACAGCTCACTTTGATTTTGAGGTCCATCAAATGGATATGCAGAGATGAATCATCTATTTGCATCCATCTTTAAGATGGATGTTTTTTACATGCAGGGATGCAAATTTAGAAATGCATCTCCTGACAC
>NW_006494719.1:423726-446253 GCF_000471905.2 Amborella trichopoda
ATATATATATATATAAAGTTAACAATAGCTCGGCAGCTATAATAAATAGTAATATAAGTGGAATCCTAGCCGTCGGATCTTCATCAAGTGGTTCAAAATACATATTACTACTTTAATTTAAAATTTTTTTCTATAAATCTGATTAAAATGAAATTTTGGGTGTTTATACCTAACATTATTGTGGTTTAGGGTATTTAAGTCATTTTATATTTTGGGAAATATTTGTTATATACTTTTTAATTGTGCGCCTTATTTTTTAGTACACACGTCTAAAATTTCATTATGATCCGATTTCTAAAAAAATATTAAAATTCATATAGTGTTCTGAACTATATGATGAAGATTTGACGGCTTCCATTCCACCTAATTACTATTCATTATAGCTGCCCAGCTGTTGTAAAGTTTACTATATGTATATATAGAGGAGGTTACTTAATCAAAATATAATTATTTAATATTTGCTAAGAGTTTCTTCTCTTTCTTTCCTTCTTCCCTCTGAAAGAAGCACAAATAGTTTAAAACGACTGCACAAATAGTTTAAAACGACTTTGTAGTCTTCCTTTAAAACTTGTAATTTTCTTATGTTAGTCTGCAAGATATATTTTTCAAATTTTTTGAATTCAATTTTTTGTTCTAGAACAAAAAAAAACACGTTAGCGATTGTTTGACCCCAAACTCTCCCATGACTTTTGTTCATCTGATTTCTATGACTTTTGTTCATCTGATTTCTATGATCGATCTACAGAAAAATCGGATTGGAGCTCATAAAAGTGGTCAAATTAACTCATGCTCCAAGATTGATTATAAGGCGTCCAATTCACAGAGTTTAAGTGCTGTCAAGCAGGACCACGACATTAGCAATTTTAACATGATGCTAAGGCTTAGCATTAATCCCTCAGTTATTCTCACAAGAAATGGAAAACAATTTTACAAAACAATGGCTATTGCATAGAAATAACAGTTGTGATGCCAGTAAGGGCCCCAACCTTCTTCAATGGGGTGCTTAAAAATGGTCTATACAGGAAGAAATGCTATCATTTTGTGCAAAACAACCATTACAAGATGTCTCATGCGTGTGATATCATGTCTCACTTTTAAATCAATGAAGTATTATTTGAAGGAAAATGTTTATGCAAGGATGCAATCTTATAATGTAGAAATACGGAGGCACCTCAAAAATCCATCGAAAAAGGTAGTTTAATTGTTGAAAAACCCTTTGATTGATCATCTCGACATCAAGATGTATGACCATAAAAAATAAAAAGATTTTAAGTCTCAGAAATAGGTCATTTTACAACATATTATCTATACTGCCCATTTTCAAGATTTTCATATGTTTATAGATCTACTTGATTTTAACCATTTTTTAATTTTTAAATTTTATAATTAGATAAAAAAATAGATTTTGTGACAATCCTAAGAACATTTTATATCAAAATTATATACTATGATAAAATTTGAACGTGCACCTTACCTCTACAGCTATGGATGCATCTTTATGCCAACTGCACCCTTATTTGAAATATAGCAAGAATGACAACTGTTATTTATAAGAAAAAGTATACAAAGACAAAATTTATTTTTTATACAAAGTGGTTATAATCATTCTTATCCATCATATTTTAAATGGGGTAGTTGTAAGTGTGTCATTAACTAAACTCAAAGTTTAAAACAAAAAAATTTGAACTTTATAACACACCCCAATCCAGCTAGTTGACATCTAATGGCTTGGAGTGATTGTGACATCCTTGTGACAATAGTAAATAATCTCATAGTACACAATCCCTATTTCTAAACCATCAAAAAGAAAAGACAACTATGGTGTTTCTTTTTTTTTTTTTTTTTTTAAGTGTCTATTTTAAAAGATAATAGTCTCATAGTACACAATCCGTATTTCTAAACCATCAAAAAGAAAAGACAACTATGTTTTTTTATTTTTTTTGAAGTGTCTATTTTGAATTTTTTTTAGGCATAAAATAATACTTAGAAAACCCAAAAGGATGGAGCAACACCATTATTTCAAAAATATTAATAATGACAATTGTTATTTTAAAAAAGCAGGGGTTGTTGTAGAGGGTTAAAATTGCCAACCCAACCTTGAGGTGCAAGGGGTTGTTGTGGTAGAGGTTGTTCCTCCTGCCCACCTTCACCTTGCATATGTTCACGATCTTCTTGCACTTCTCCCCTATCATTATCACTTTGCCTTGGAGGTAAATATGAGGTGGAGTGTATAAAAAATTCTATGGCTTCTCTGATAGCGAAAATTAATGGAACGCGAGACCAATCCGAGATCAAAGAAGAGATGTCGTGAGGGTGGTGATTGCAGAGCCTTGATTTTCATGCCCCTTTTTTAAAAAGAGTAGAGAAATTATTTTTGCTTACAGATGAAGGTCTGTATTTCTTTCTTCTCGCTACTTTCTTCCTCTCTGGTTACCCCATTTTATAGGGAGAAGAAGAGCTATCTGTTATATTTCTCAACTGTCTTTGAAAAAACAAGGGTTCCCTAATCTCAAGGATATACATCCAATGTTCATATGGACGTTGGTTCATGTAAACATTGGATGTGATAAACATTGGATTCCTCCCACAATTATGGGCTTCCAAGCCCACAATTGTAGGTAAAGTCATGCGAGGCCTTATGGTCATACCTGTTAACATCTCCCACTTGGCCATGACGGTCGAGCGTAATAATCAGTTACATGCATGCTCCCACTTTTGAGTATGACCTTTAACAAAATTTCTTGTCGTGAGGTTTTTTTTACGCTTTCGCGAATATACCTCTCATAACAAATGTACATCATAAATATTTTCACGCTAATGCGGATTTGTCACTCATGAAAAATGTCTGACTTAAAAAATTTTAAGTCTCATTAAGCTAGTGTGCTTAGACAGTAATTCAACACTTAGACCCTTTGTTAATGGATCAACGATCATATCTGATGAGGGCAAGTAACTAACGGTTACTTCAGTTTTCTTAACTACATCATGAATATAGTGATATTGAACATCTATATGTCTTCCTTTTGAGCTATTTGATCCACTTTGAATTACTTTAAATGTAGCTTGATTATCGCAAAATATTTGGATCAGACCATTGATTATTTGCAACTTCAAGTTATCTATGACACGTTTTATCCAGGCGGCAAAAGTACAAGCAATGCTATATGCAATGTATTATGCTTCTTATGTGTACATAGCTACATACTCTTGTTTCTTGCTAGACTAAGAAACAATATCCCTTCCAAAGAGGAAAATATATCCTGAGGTGGACTTACTATCGTCGTTATCCCTAGAAAAATCTGCATTGAAATATCTTATAACTTCAAGCTTATCTGCTTGAAAGCACAATTTTAGATACTTTGTTCCCTTAATGTATCTTAGAATTCTTTTTACTGCTTTTCAATGAGTTATGCCTGAATTACATTGATATCTACTGACAAGTTCTACAACAGAACTCAAATATGGTCTTGTACATCTTACTGCATATATCAACCTATCAATATCTTGTACATAGGGAATATTAGGTTTTTCTTGTCCTTCTATTGGACAATCCTTCCTAGACAACTTTACTCCCTTTTCAATAAGAGTAGACAATGGCTTACAATTTTCCATTTGAAATCTTTTAAGAAGAGAGTCAAGATATCTCTATTGGCTCAAGTACAATATTTTTTATTTTTTATCTCTAGTTATTTTATGCCTTGGACATAAGATGTTTCTCCCATATCTCTCATCTCAAACTGACAAGAAAGTCATGACTTAGTTTATCAATCATTTCTAAGTCATTTCCAACTATCAGGTATCATCTACATATAATGAGAGTATTGTGAATTTACTCCCACTCTTCAAGACATAAACAGAGTGGTCCAATCTATTTGCTTCATATCCCATCTGTAGGATAGCATCATGAAATGTTAAGTACCATTATCTTGAAGATTGTTTTAAACCATATAAAGATTTACTTAATTTGTATACTTTGTTTTCTTGATCTTTGATTATGAAACCCTCAAGTTGCTTCATGTAGATGGTTTCCTTTAGTTCACCATTCAAGAATGAAGTTTTTACATCTATTTGGTAAAGTTCTAGATCAAAGTATACAATAATTGCCAAAATTATTCTAATAAATATAAACGTTGCAACTGGTGAATAAGTGTCGACATAGTCGACTCCCTTTCTTTGGGTGAAGCCCTTTGCTACTAACCTAGTTTTAGATTTATCGATTGATCCATCAGATTTTAATTTCTTTTAAGTACCCATATAGAACCTATAGGTTTCGTATTTGATGACAAATCACATAGATCCAAAACACTTTTTTCTTTATAGAATCTAATTCTTCTCTTATGGCATTAAGTTATTCTTGAGATTCTTGTGATTTTATAACATCATTGAAGTCAAACGGGTCATGGATTTCATCTAGGTCAATAATGTTGTCTGTCTCATCACTCATATAGACATAGAAATCATTAAGGTACGATGGAGGAGCTCTAGGCCTCTTTTGACCACTTAACATTGGGTGTGTAGGTACTTCAACGCCATCATTTTGATCAGGGTTATCCATATTTACTGTAGGTAGTGGTTCTAAGTCATTAGGATATTAAGTGGATTATCATTATCCACTACATATATGTTTTCTTCAATAAAATCTTCTAAAAACTCAGCATCTCTACTTTCAATGAGCCCCTTATCTTTATGATAAAATCGATATCCTTTTAATCCTTCGGGGTAGCCTATAAAATTGCAAATTAGAGTTTTGTTTTCTAACTTATTTCTATGCTAATATGGAATTAGGACATGTGCAGTCAACCCCCACTTCTTTAAGTTGGATAGATCAGTTTTTCTACATGTCCACAGTTTATAAGGGGTGGAATCTATTACCTTTGTTGGAACCTTATTAAGAGTATATGTGAATATGCCTATTGCTTCTGCCCAAAAGGTCTTAGGTAGATTAGCATGAGTCATCACAGATCTAGTCATTTTTAAGAGGGTTCTATTACGCTTTTCAGCTATTCCATTTTGCTATAGCGTATAAGGCATAGTGATATGTCTTTTAATACCCTATTCTTGGCAATAAGCATTGAAAGCTTCGAATGTGTAATCACCTCCCCTATCAGTTCTAAGAACTTTGATGTTCCTGCCCAATTGATTTTCTACTTCCCTTTTATATATTTTAAATTTTTTTAAAGCTTCTGATTTATGGTGAATTGAATAAACATATCCAAATCTAAAAAAATCATCAATAAAAGTGGTGAAGGATGACATCCTATGAGTTTTAATATTGAGGAGCCCACAAATGTTTGAGTGAACCACATTCAACATCTCATTAACTCTCTCCCTTTTATTGAATGACTTCCTAATCATTTTTCCTAAAAAGAGTGCTGACAGGTTGGAAATTCCACATTACTTAGATTTGGAATAAGACCCCCTTTTATTAACCTATTTATTTTATCTTCTCCTATGTGGCCAAGCCTAAGATGTCAAGTATATGCATCAACAACCATTACACAATCAACATAACCAGAATAAGAAGAAATTTTATTATCAGCTTTTTCATTTACATTAAGAAGGAATAAGTTGTGGTCATCAGCTAAATGTCCCCAAGCATAAATTTGTCTACGCTTTCCGATTGATATTTTCAATGATCGGAAGCAGACGTCAAAGCTCTTTCTTATAAGCAAAAGGACACATAAAATATTTCGTCTCATACAAGGGACAAAATATACATCAGTTAATACAAGATCGATTGTCCCTACATACAACCTACAAGTTCCTATACCTAATATATCAGAATAACTGTTGTTCCCAATGTATATGCGTTTTTCCCCAGCTCTTGTTTCTTTGAAGTCCTCGAAGAGACATTTTGAGTTTGTAATATGTCGATTAGCTTCTGAGTCTACCCACCATCCTTTGATGTCGTGGTCTTCCATCAGGCACTCAGAAACTACATAAATAACTTCACGCCTCTCGCTTCTATTTCCACTATTCTTTGGGTACTGGTTCTTGAAGTGACCTGGCTGAAGAAGCATTTTGGTGGTCAGTATTTAGTTTCTTGGTTGTCTGGCTTAGTTCTTCTGTTTTTTAACTTATTGTTCCTCTTATTAAATTTCCCTTGAAATTTTTGGTTATTTGACTTGGTTGGCTAAAATTGGGAGGTCCTTGAGTAAGCATGAGTTCACTCTTTTTATCTTTGTTCATATGCTTTTGCTCTAAGGCTAGTTGCATAGGTAGGTCCCCTAATGTAAAAGATTTTGCATTCAACTTAAGTGCAATTGTTATCATTCTCCATGAAGGTGGAAGACTATTTAAGATAGTGGAAACTTAGATACGCTCGGGGACTTCATTCCCAACAATGGCTAAATCCTTAATTATAATGAGCATCTTGTTAACATGTTTCACTACATTATTACCCTCCTTCATCTTAAATGAGTTATATTGCTCTAATGGCAATTGGAGGTGTATTTCAGAGGTTGAGTCATATTTAAGTTTTATTGCCTCTAGCATTTTCTTAAGAGGGAGGAACGTAAAATTTTCTTTCAGGATTGCAATAATTTTTTTTGTTTTTTAAACGAACTTTTACCTAACTTTAGGGCCTCAAAAGAATTTTACAACAAAATACAAGCTACGCATACACAAGAAAACATCATGCGTAGATCATGACAAACATGATGTCAACATTAAATCACAAAAGCTCCACCATTAAAAAAATTAGAACAAAAGGGAAGATGGAACCTGGGTCGCTCTGATACCAATGATAACAAAAATTAATGGAGTGTGAGACCAATCCGATATCAGAAAAGAGATGCCATGAGCCTGGCGATCGCAGAGCCCGAATTGTCTTGCCTTTTTTGAGAGAGAGTATAGAAGTTTTTTTTGTTTATAGATGAAGCTCTGTGTTTCTTTCTTCTCGCTATGCCTTATGGCCATACGTGCTAACATTCTCAAGTTTAATAAAATCTTAAAGTGCACAGTCTTCTTAGATGACTACATCGCTGCTTCTAATTACTTTAATGTTCTCAATGTCTTACAGTTTATACCCAATTTCTTTATTTTCATCCCAATAAGATGAATAGGCTGCCTTAGTAACCAAGATTTGGGCATTAATTAAGAAAAGGAAAAATAGCACATAAATTTAAAGATATAAAACGCAATGATTTATGTGGTTAGGAAATTGCCTACATCTACGGGCAACGAACTTCTCTTCTACTAATCAGAAAGCCTCAATTCAAAACACACTAAAATATACAATTCTGACATCTGAAAAACTTCAAATTGATCATATGGTCCTTGCCATTACTTTTCTGAAATATATATATATATATCAAGACCTAAAATAGTGTATATTATTGTAAAATTTATGAAACCCTAGAGAGTGAAAATGCAGAGAACACCACAATTACATATTGGCATATTTATACATAGAGCACAAAGTTACCCTTGAGGTAAAGAATAAAAGAACGACCGAAAGCCCTATACAATATTACAAAAGACAATCTCTCTCTAACACCCCCTTCAAGCCGAGCATGCATCTTGTGCATGATGGTATTCTTCAGTCCTGAACTTCCTATTTACTTCAACCATGGTGGAATTAGGTTTGCACGCCAACATCTTTGTTTTGAGTAGATCAAGAATATACTTATGTTGGGTAAGAACAATACCTTTTTCTGTCCAATAAATTTCAATACCCAAAAAGTATTTCAAGTCTCCAAGATCCTTCATCTAAAAGTTGAGTTTCAATGCTTTTTGAATATGTTCAATGCATTTAGTATCATTTCCAGTAACAATAACGTCATCCACATAAATTAGAAGGAGGTTAATACCGGAGGATGATCTTTTCAAAAATAGAGATTAGTCAACATTGCTCCTTCTGAAACCAATATTATGGAGTTGACAACTGAATTTCTCAAACTATGCCGAGGAGCCTGCTTGAGTCCATAAATCGCTCTTTTTAATTTGTTGCGGCCATAAGGGATCTTCAAATCCTTTAGCTTATTGCATGTACACTTCTTCTTTCAGATCATCTTAGGAAATACATTTTTCACATCAAGCTGATGAAGTTTCCAATTAAACATAAATGACAGAGCCAAAATGCATTGAATAGTGGGTGCCTTTACAACTGAACTGGAAGTTTCATCGTAATCAATAACATATTCTTGATTAAACCCCTTGGTCACTAGCTTGGACTTCAACCATTTGACGGAGCCATCTGATCTGACTTTACTTCGTGCACCCATTTTTAGCGCACAACAATTTTACCCAAAAGAAATGGCACTAAGTTTCAAGTATGATTCTTTTTTAGTGCATCGATCTCCTCTTTCATTAATGCAAGTCACCCAGTGTCAGAGACATTTTCGTCGTAAGTGGTTAGATCTTGAATTTGGAAAATTTGTATTGGCAATGCCTTATGATCTGAAGACAAGCTCTCACCTGAGGTAAGATTTTTAATAGGGTATTTAGTTCTTATGGGTTTAGAGGTGGTGTCAAGAGATGGAATGGTTGCAGAGTAAACATGGTAGTCTGACAAACGTGTAGGAGGTCGTGTTGAGCGAGAGGATCGGCATTGGGGTTATAGGTGAGATTTCTAAGGGTCCTTCAGGTCAACGATGTTGTACTATGAGAGATGAGTCTAAGTTTGAAGTAAGAGGGATAGAAGGTGGTGGTGAACAGTCTACTGAAAAAAGAGGTTGTAGATTAGACCTGTATGAGTGAGGAGATAACTGATGAGGGTAATGCTACTGAGAAGATTCAACTATAACCCCAGAATAGATAGGATCTTGAGAGTGTAATTTTTATGTAATTGAAAGGCATTGAAATAAGTACAGACACAGTATTTTACATAGCATTACTTGTGTTAGTTTGGGAATACTGGTCATTAAAATAGAACATGGTTTCATCAAATGTTACATGTCTTGCTATAAAAAAGCGATGTGACACCTTGTCATAACATTGATAACCTTTGTGTTTTGAGTTGTATCTAACAAACCCATACTCATAAGCTTTAGGAGAAAATTTATTTCTATGAGAAGAATGAATGTGTGAAACATACACAACCAAAAAACCTGGAGAAAGAAGTAATCTGGTTTTCTACAAAACATCTTTTGGAAGAGAGATATGAAAGATAATGTGGAGCTTGGCAATATGTTAATCAGGTACACACAACAGTGGAAAAAGCTTCCGGCCAAAGGAATTGTAGTAGGCCACTTCTATACATTATGGAAAGACTACTCTCAACAATATGACGGTGCTTGCGCTCAACAACACCATTATGTGTTGGAGTGTATGGACATGAATATTGATGATGAATTCCATGCTAACTCAAATGTTCTTTAAAATCATGAAAGGTGAATTCACCATCAAACCTAAAGGAATTAATTTTGCAAGCAAATTGATGCTCATCATAGATATGAAATTTAACAAAACAATTAAGGCCGAGGCTCTAAACAATAAAAGTAAAGCCCACCTTCAAATAGTGTCGAGAAATATGGTTACAATACTGGAAATCTTTGTGATAGCCTTAAAATATATGTTCATCTTTAATTATAAAATTTAAGGCTTCAAAAATAGTGTAGATCGAACAAATCTATTAGAACTTTAAAATCTTGAAAATTGACGGTCAAAAAATGCGTTACAAGATGTACTATTTCCAAAACTTGAAATCTATTTTTTTTTCTCATGTCCATGCATCTTGATGTCGAGATGATCAATTTAAGGATATTTGGGCTTCAAAACAACCTCTTCTAGTGAAAGTTTTGAGGTAGGATCTAATTTGATTGTTTAAAGCCTCGACTTTATACAGGCTTTAAACACATCATATTTTTGTTTTAAGAGACATATCTAAGTATATCGAGTGTAATCATCCACAAAAATAACATAAAATCTAGAACCAGATAAGCAAGTAATTGGAGTTGGACCCCAAACATCACTGTGAATTAGATGAACAAGAGCATTAGATTTTCTATTAGTTAAATCAAGTGTAGACTCATAATGTTTTCCTAACTGACAAGATGAACACAATGAACCAGAAAAATAGGTCATCAACGAAATTAGATAGAACCAACTCTCTTCCAATACGACTAACAGTAGAGAAATTAAGATAACCTAGGCATTTATGCCATAAAATAGAAGCTCTTCCTCTAGCTTTGGAGATAATAGTAGTAAGACCATAGAGTTGATCATTATGGAGTACATGTAAGTCTTCTCTCAACACCCCCTCAGCAATCACCTTCCCACTTTGTAGATCCTTCACAAAACAACTATGAGGAGTAAACTCAAAAGAACATTTAAAATCTTTAGCAAATTGATATACATATAAAAGTTTTTTATTTAGTTTGGGAACGAGTAAAACATTAGGGAATGGAAATAGTCACATATCAATGTGGGTTATAGGTAAGGCATTACCATCTCCAGTGAAAGCCATGCAAGGATCGTGGTAAGGAATCATACATCGAAGTTGAGAGTTATCATATGTCATATGAGTAGTTGCCCTAGAGTCCATAACTCAGGATTGATTAGTTGATGCAGTGACTAATAAGCTGTTGAAATCATGCACTAGCACATTGTGGTATGATGAAGCATTTTTTTATGTCCCAGCAATTTGAGATATTTCTCTCTAAAAGTCTCAAATTTAATGAATACTTTATCTTTGTAAAAATTAAATTTCAAATAGTTTCAATCTCTAAAAATTTTGTTACTTTATCTAAATTTTGACGTAGTTTCTCTATCTAAAAATTTCAAGTACTCTCTTTCTAAAATTAGATACAGTTTCTCTCTCTAAAATTTTAAGAAAACTCCTCTCTCTAAAACTTAAAATTTTAGATACTTTCTCTCTCAATAAAATTTTTAGGTAATTCTATCTCTAAAACTTGATATAGTTTCTATATCTAGAATTTTAATATACTTTATCTCTCTAAAACTTAAAAATTTGATAGAGCTTTTCTCGTTGAAAATTTTTCAATACTTATCTCTGAAAAAATTTAAGTAGTTTTTCGCTCTAAAATTTGATATAGTTTCTATATCTAAAATTTTAATATACTTTCTTTCAAAAACTTAATATTTGATATAGTTTTTCTCTCTTAAAAGTTCGAGATCGTTCTATCTCAAAAAATTTTCAAGTACTTTCGAAAATTTGATATATTTTCTCTCTCTAAAATTTTAAGATGCTCTCTTTAAAAGTTTAAATTTGAGATAGTCTCTCTCTCTAAAATTTGAAATAGTTTCTAAAAACTTTTATGTACTTTCTCTCTCTAAAGTTTTAAATTTGAGATAGTATTTCTCTCTAAACTTTTTGGGTTCTCTAACAGATTTTAGGTACTTTCTCTCTCTAAAATTTGATATAATTTCTTTCTCTAAATTTTTTTTATATACTCTCTCTTTCTAAAATGTGCCCTTTGTTTCAAGTCGAAGGGGCCAACGAGTAGAACCATAGGCCTTGGAAATTCATAAAACTAAGTTTGGTGCGGAAATGAAATCGTGAAAAAATTAGATGATTTTCTAGAATTAATTTCCATTGAATTTTAATGTCCTAGCCATTAAGCAAACCAAATGGTGGATTTCAGTAAGGAAAATTATTTCATGTGGGCTGGACCGCATTTCTACATATGCGGTCCACAAAGTGTAAAGCATCCATCTTAAAGATAGATACAAGTAGGTGTTCCAGCTAAAAACAATGGAAACTAACAGTCCAAAATGTTTTTTTATTAGAATTGGTATTTCTCGTTTTTAAAATTTATTTATTTTTTCATATTCATGATCTCCATGTTAGAGATTACATGTCTTTAAAAATTAAGTCCTAAAATTCATCTCAAAAATAGATTTATTAAAGGCTCGCATTTCTATATATGCGGGTCTGGCCGCATCGAAACTAGGTCATTTCAGTAATATCCAAGATATTAAAAATCCATGAGCCCAAATGGTCCATCAAGGCCCATTTGGATAAGAGGAAATTAGCAATTTCGGATATTTGAAATCCAAAAAAATCTATGGATTTGCAGTATCAAGGATCCTTGTCATGGATTGATCAAATCTCTTGTTTGAATATACAATACAAAATTCATTGATTCCTTACAATCATTTTTATGTCCATTGTTTGGCAACAAAGTCTCATAGATTTTTTCTTTCTAAAATTTTAATATACTTTCTGCCCATCTAAAACTCAAATTTTGAGATAGTCTCTCTCTCTAAAAATTTTGAGATAGTTTTTTCTCTAAAATTTGATATGGTTTCTCTCTCTAAAATTTTAATACTTTATCTCCAAAACTTTAAAATTCGAAATTATTTCTCTCTTAAAATTTTGAGATAGTTTCTCTATCTAAAAATTTCAGATGCTTTCTCTCTAAAATTTAATATAGTTTATCTTTCTAAAATCTTAAGATACTTTCTCACTTTAAAACTTAAATTTTGATATAGTTTCTCTCTCTAAAAAATGTTTCGGAAGTTTCTCTCTCTAAATTATAACATAGTTCTCTCTTTAAAATTTTAAAATACTTTCTCTCTCTAAAATTTAAATTTTGAGATAATTTCTTTTTAAAACTTTTGAGATATTTTCTCTCTCTAAAAATTCTTTGGTACTCTCTCCAACATTTGAGATTACGGCACCCTCTAAAATGTCAAGATTCTTTCTCTCTCTAAAACATAAGATTTGAGGTAGTTTCTCTCAGTAAAATTTTGAGATAGTTTCTCTCTTTAAAATTTAGTATATTTTCAATCTCTAAAATTTAATACTCTCTCTCTAAAACTTGAAATTTGAGATAGTTTGTCACTAAAATTTTGAGGTAGTCTCTCTCTCTAAATATTTCAAGTATTTTTTCTATATAAAATTTGATATAGTTTCTCTAAAATTTTAAGATACTTTTTCTAGCTAAAACATAAAATTTGAGATAGTTTCTCTCTCTAATATTTTTTAGATAGTTTTTCTCTAAAATTTTAATATACTTTCTCTCTCTAAAACATAAATTTGGAGATTGTTTCTCTTTTTAAAGATTGAGATATTTCTCTCTCTAAAAATTTTTTGGCAGTTTCTCTTTCTAAAATTTAATATAGTTTCTCTCTATAAGATTTTTACTATCTCTCTCTAAAACTTAAGATTTGAGATAGTTTCTCTCTCTAAAATTTTTGAGAATTTCTATCTCTACAAATTTTTAGGTACTTTTTCTAAAATTTGATATAGTTTCTCTCTCTAAAAATTTTAGATACTTTCTCTATCTAAAGTTCGATATAGTTTATCTCCCTAAACTTTTAAGTAGCTTTCTATCTCTAAAAGTTAAAATTTGACATAGTTTCTCTATCAAAAAATTGTCAAATAGTTTCTCTCTCTAAAACTTAAAATTTATGATAATTTCTCTCTCTAAAATTTTTTAGGCAGCTCCTCTCCAAAGGTTGATATAATTTTTCTTTAAAATTTTAATATAATTTCTCTCTCAAAAACTAGAGATTTGATATAGTTTCTCTCTCAACAGCTAAAGGTTTGATATAGTTTCTCTCTCAAAAAAAAATTTGAGATAGTTTCTTTCTCTAAATGTTATCAAATACTTTCTAAAATTTGATATAGTTTTTCTCTTTAAAATTTTAATATGCTCTCTCTATCCCTAAAACTTTAAAGTAGAGATAGTTTCTCTCTCTAAAATTTTCACGTACTTTCTCTCTCTAAAATTTGATATAATTTCTCTCATTCAAATTTTAATATGTTTGCTCTCCCTCTAAAACTTAAAATTTGAGACAGTTCCTCTCTCTAAAATTTTGAGATATTTTCACTAGAAAAAGTTTTAGGTACTTTCTCTTTCTAAAATGTGAATATAGTTTCTGTCGCTAAAATATTAATATTCTTTCTCTCTCTAAAGCTTAAAATTTGAGAGATCTCTCTCTAAAAATTTTGAGATAGTTCCTCTCTTTAAAAAAAATTAGGTACTTTCTATATCTAAAATCTTCATACCTACCGAATATGCCCTAAGTTTTGGATCAAGGGACCGAGGAGTAGAATCCATGGGCCTTGGAAATTCAACAAAACAGGTTTCGGTGTGGAAATGCAATTTTGAAAAAGTTAGGTGATTTTCCAAGATTTAATATGTATAGAATTTTAATATCTTAGCCATTGAGCCAACCAAACTCACGATTTTAGTCATATCCGAAATATCAAGAATCCCTTACCCAAATCCATATGCCCAAAACAATAGATATAATTAGAGGACGAGTAACCCAATGAAATTTTTTTTTTTTCTTTTTTTTGTTTGTCTTTAAACCCAAAGTGTCCTTATAAAGAGTAAGCATTGTTGCTGGAATTATTAACAGTTTCAACAAAAGATTTACTCTAATAACACCAGTAAGACTATAAATTATTATTTAATAATACCTTTGATATATCTATATAATAGCTGCAAATCATAATTCTATATTGTGTCATCTTTGCATATTGGATTTTTTCACTACGATTTTTTTAACCAAATCCTAAACATTCACGATTCTGTAACTTAACGTTATTTTTTGATGATCCATATTTTTTACCCAATTTTTTCCTCCAACTTTTTAAAATAAAATCAATTTATTATTAATAATTTTTACATTTTATTATTTTTTTTCATGCACTACTCAGTTGAGTCTACTCAAAATCAGCCAAGGTACTCGACTCAAGCTATGGCCTAATACATTGTGTAAAAATGAAGCTCATATCTTTATGCTACTCCTTTTGTATGGGGTTTTTTTAGCTGAAATTTCAAATTTCATAAATGTGATCCTTATATTATCCCTTCAAACATCAATATAAATTATTGATAGATTCATGACGAGATTGAGGATCGAAATTGAAGCTTGAGTGTTGCCAAAAGGAGAAGACAACTGAATTTCAACCATCAGGAAATAATATAATAATAACTCCAATTTTTCGGAGCTGTTTAATCAAAATTTATTGCAAAGAGCTCCTCATTCAATTCAACTCTAACAAAAGAAAATGGCTAGAGAATAATGAAAATCAAGCTAGAAAGCAAAAGAATATGAAGTTCCAAGAGAGTACATGAAGAGTCCAAAGTTCTAAGAGCGAAGAGTAGAAATTTCCATGGAAAACCTCATAACAAACTTAATCTTTAAGGAAAGAGAGACAAAAAGTTAGTAATTCACCTATGCATCACCGAGTTTTTTTAATCCCCATATATGTTTCATTTGAGTGCTATAAGTACCCTTCTTACATTCATTTAAGGGGTTCTAGAGTTGAGAATCCTTGTTTACCCTCCGATCTGCGTCGATCTTTGGTATGAGATCAACTCAAATGTTAACAAAACTAAGTTATTTTTGTAAAAGTAGAGAAAGCGGGGTCGCACGAATTATGGCTCAAGAATGACACATATCTATTTAGATCTAATTCTTTCATGCGTTCGTTGGCAGCGTTAGCTTCTAAGTCTGTGTATTTTGCTTTAAAAACTTTTTGAAATTTTACAAACTAAAAAAATAACATAAAATATAGAAAACAAACTAAATTAACTAGGGAAATTAACTAAAATTAAATAAAGAAAAGGTACTTACCTTTGGGAACCCAAAACCTAAAGTTTTGAGCATGGATCAGGCTGCTCTTTTGATTTGCACCAACATCTTCTTTTAGATGCTTTTATTTGTTGGAATTGATAAATCTAAAGTTCTTTGACCTAGATCTAAGGTTCCTAAGGCAGGGGAGGAAGCTTGAGAATTTTAGGTAAAATCTAGTTAGGATTTTCTGAGGGTTTAGGAGGGATTTTTTTTAGCTTTCTAAGGTTTTCAGGAGCTCCTAAGATTAAATCTAAATTTGATATTTTCTTGGCCTTTTGAATTTTTTGGGATTTTTTCTATTTTTATAAGGATTTTTTTCTAATTTTGGGTATTTTTGGGTTATTTTTCCTAATTTTAGGAATTGTATTCTATGTTTTAAGGATTTCTCAAGGAATTTCTTATGTATCCTTTTGGATTATGGAAGGGGGCATTTATAGGCTTGAAGTGGTGATTTTTCTTTATTGTTTTGGATCTTTTTATGTTTTTTTTTTATTTATTCGGTTTTGTTTGGGTTTATCCAATTAAAATGTATCTTTACTGCATCACCAGGTCGGTCTGGGCCCAACAGGTTGCATGACATGTGGCCTGGTAGCACGCGTGACATGCAGTGGGTCGGGCGGGCTAGCGCAACATGCAGCGTGTCGCAAAGGTAGCCCTTAGGCCCATTAGACAAGGACCAAATTGTTATTTTCTAGAACGTTTTAATCATAGCTCCGATTTGGGTGATTCTTAGACCTTTGGAAAGCTCTTGGGGTATACCATGGCTTGAGATAGGTTTTGGGTAATTTTAGGATAATTATAATGGGTCTAGATTGCCTATGGTGTACGAGGGTTTTTGTGGTCCTTCGGACTCGAAATCAAGGTTTTTAGGAATTCCCTTAATCAGAAATTCGAGGGGGGTGTCTACAGTTCTTCAGCATTCACTGGGGGTATCAAGGTAATTACCCTTTATTTATTTTATTTTAGTTAATTTCCCTAGTTAATTTAGTTAATTTTTGGTAGTTTATTTTATTTTCTTAGTTTGTAAAAGTTTCAAAGAATTTTTAAAACAAAATACACAAATCTAGAAGCTGGACTTGTTAGTAGACCTAAGAAAGAATCAAATTTGATTAGATCTGTGGGCCCATAATTCGAGCGAACGCACTTTCTCTACTTTCACAAAAATAACTTAGAGTTTCTAATATTTGATGATGCAGTCATGGAATGACTTAATTTGGATTCTTTTACGTATTTTAATTAAGGATTATATTTCGAGATTTTTAAGAATTATGTTAGTTTAGATTATGAGGGCTATTTTAATTTTATACTTTTGATAGTATGCAAGGATAATTAGGAGGGCATCGGCATGAATTTATATTGTGTTTATCTGTTGATTGGGTTAGCTAGTTTGGGATGTAAATAGGAAGGTTAAAATTAGGAGAGTTTTTATCTTTATCACAATAGGAAGGCTTTGAGTAAATCGTGGGAGGCTCTGCTTGATAAAAACGTGGTTATCTATTAGCATGTAAAATTAAGAGAGAAAAAATAGGGATGAGAGAAAATAGGGAAGAGAGAAAAAAAAGGGAGTGCGTGGAGGTTTTTTTTTTTCTCTTTTGCTTATCGTCTTTTTAAGTCTATTTAAAAGGAGGTTTCCCTTCATAGTAAAGCAATCTATGTATTGAATAAAAATTGGTCTCGTCAAAGAGATTGTTTTGGGGGTGGATTCCCTTGTAGACCTTTGAGAGATGGTATTTTCTCTCAACATTGTTTCTTTTTATTGTTAATTTTCTGGTTTTATTCTCTTTCTGCATCAATTGGTATCAGAGCGGGTTACGATGGCTTCAATCGAGGGATCCCTTGAAAGATCCCTCGAAAGATTAGAGCTGTGGTTGTTGACTTCGAAAGTTCAAGCTCTAGTGGAGAAAGTAGAAAAACTCATGTCTTTAGCTGATAGAGTAGAAGAGCTCACGCAGAAGGTTGCTCAGCTTCAATGTGAATGGAATTTGGAGAGTAACATTGTGAAGGAGGTGACTTTCATCTCGTTCCTATTAAAAACGATATTCCTGAGATCATCGTTCCAATAAAAAACAATATTCTTGAGATCAAGTTTCCTATCCATGTCCAAAATCATGTGGAAAATTCCATCTCAAAGAAGGCGTTCGATTTTGAGGACAATGTCAATCACAAGCCCATAAATGAGGACAATATCAATCAACAGCCCATAAATGGTGAAAAAATGGCTAAGTTCAACATATTTGCATTAATCCCTCTTTCTTCATATTTTGATCCATTCGTTGATGTATAACAACCATTGATATTTTTAGAGCCAAAGGAGAAAAAGGCAATAGAAGGATGCGGGTTTGATGTAGATCTCATCTTAGCCCTCTTCAAAACTTGAGGACAAGTTTTCTCCAACCAGAGGCGATTGATGCAGTCATGGAATGACCTAATTTGGATTTATTTACATATTTGAATTAAGGGTTATATTTTGGGGATTTTTAAGAATTATGTTAGTTTAGATTATTAGGGTTATTTTAATTTTTATACTTTTGATAGTATGCAGGGATAATTAGGAGGGCATGGGCATGAATTTATATTGTGTTTATCTTGTATCGATTGGGTTAGCTAGTTTGGGATATAAATAGGATAAGGTTAAAATTAGGGGAGTTATATATTTATCACAATAGGAAAGCTTTGAGTAAAACGTGGGAGGCTAAAAATGTAGAAAATTAGGGATGAGAGAAAATAGGGAAGAGAGAAAAAAATGGAGTACAAGGAGGTTTTTTTTCTCTTTTGCTTATCTTCTTTTTCCGTTTATTTAAAGGGAGGTTTCCCTTCATTGTAAAGCAGTCTATGAATTGAATAAAAATTGGCCTCATGAAAGAGATTGTTTTGGGGGTGGATTCCCTTACAGACCTTTGAGAGAGGGTATTTTCTCTCAACCTTCCTTCTTTGGAACATGATGAAGGTATAACATGTTCCAGTGATGCAGAGACACTATGACCAGTCTTTGGAACATGTTATACCTTCATCACCCAAGGGGACCTTTCAACCCCCAGGAAGATAACCATTCCTTTACTTTGAAAAACACATTTTATCCCCAGGGAGTTTTCATGCATCAATTATCTACTAGGCCACCTAAAACCCCCATACCCAGCAAGTGTGAATCATTCATCACCATGCAGAAACCCAAAATATCTCCAATGGTGTTCACTTTCCTAATAAAAGCCTCACCCATGGTATTTGTTATCCCAGTGAGCTTTGTATAGTTTTAACCCCTCTATCCTATGCATCATCAAATATGAGGTTTTTCTCTTAAAAAGAAAGAAGTTGGGCATGATGAGCATCCAATGAGGATCATCATGAGTAAAAGTGAGAGCTTCAGGTAGACATGGCCATGAATCTATGGGTAAGATTGCCAAAAATAAAACAATTGGGCATGGTGCAAACTTGAAAGGGCACCATGAGTAAAAATGAAAGACATGCATGATCATGAAGCCATGAGTAAAAGTATTCTAAAAATAGAAAACCGGGCATTGTGAAAACCCAAAAGGACACCATGAGTAAAAATGGAAATAAAAAGGTGGACATGGCCATGAAGTCACGGCTAAAAGAGCCTTAATAAAAGAAGTTGGTGAAAACCGTTCTAAGGGACCACTTCCATCCATTTTAGGTGAAAATCCGAAAGGGAATTTGGACTAATAAACAGGCTGATGTAGTAGTCAACTAAAGGCGGCTTCAACCAATTACAACAAAAGTTTGGTGGTTTAGGAATCAATACCCTCCATGAGGACCTTACCATCAATGACCAAAAAGAAGCTTAAGAAAATCCAGCAACTCGGATCTGCTTTGTTGAAGGCCCCCTGAAGATTCTAAGAATCATCAAGATGGAAAATCAAGATAGCCATTTGTTGAAGAGATTCTCCAATCCAAGACATCAACCAAAAACAGGAAAGAGCATGTTGACAGTTCGAGATAGAAGTTTTAATAAGGCAATTTATTGCCTAGTCTTGATTGATGCCCTGGTTCTAAGGGTAACCGTCTTACTAAGGCTCCCATTGCCGATAGGTTTAGACTTTAAGGACGGCCACTAAAGAGCCTCTGACTAAGCTCAGTATATTGGGTGTAAGCCCCCAAAGAGACCATCTTACTAAGGCTCCCATTGCCAATAGGTTTAGACTTTCAGGATGGCCACCAAAGAGCCCCTGACTAAGCTCGGTATATTGGGTGTAAGCCCCCAAAGAGACACCCCTTGTACCATCAGTCCAAGTCCTGGTGAAGCAGTCCATAGGCCTTATTAAGGGCTCTCCTCGGTTGTCTATCTAAAATTAAAATAGACAGACGAAAGGTTCAGTATAAAGGGGAAGGCAGCTCTTAAAAGGCCCATGCCACTAGCCTTTCAAGAGAAAGATCAAAGGTTCAATGTAAAAGGGGAAGGAAGCCCTTGAGCAAGGCCCCCCGCCACTAGCCTTTCAAAGAAAAATCTGAACAGATTGGGAAGGAAGTCTCCAAGGAAGGTCCCCCGACTACCAAACACATCTAGATTCTAATAATTTTGGGAAGGAAGCTTTAAGCAAGGCCCCCAGTTATTGGAACAAAAAATATCACTGGATTGGGATCAAGCCCCAAAGGCACCCACCAGCTGGCTCATTAAGAAGTATAGTTGAGTTGGGAAAGTAAGCTCTTCCACAAGGCACCTCGTCAGCATACTCCCTCAGAAAATGGATTCTAGCAGTATTGGGTTTATCAACCCTTAAAAGGCTCCCAATCATTAAAATCCACTTCGGTTGATTCTAGCAGTATTGGGTTTATCAAGCCATTAAAAGGCCCCCAATCATTAAAATCCACTTTGGTCATCCCTCAGAGAAGAAGCTTGACATGGTCTCCCCCTCAAGGACCGTGTTGATTCCAATGCTCGAGAAGAGAAATATTGTTGGGAGATAATAAAAGTGCCTTAGTAATGATTTGAAAGATGAGCTTTGGCCAGGTTTTGTTCTGAATGTTGCACGTTTTGCTTCTCTCGAAGAGTGGCATTCGGTGAGGAAGTTTTTATACATCATTTTTGACATTATTGTATTCCTGGGGAAAATAAGAAGAGAGCAGATAGTAACCTAGTCCCGCTGGTGCCTAAGATGCCGCCAGACCATAGGAACACTATAGCAATAAGTCTAAAATTGGGTGACCTTTGAAGAAGTGTCAGAATGGCCTCAAATTTCATGATAAGGTATTTTTGGATGTCCTAAGGACACCCCAAAGTTTCTTCATGTTCTGACGAGTTTTGATATGATCAGGATGCAACTTGGTTAAAATCATGTTTTTGGACCAAATTACCTCATAAAATGTTTTAAGTATGTATTAATTCATAAAATGTGTATTTTTTGATAATTTTGAGTGTTTTTTAGCAGTCCACCCTTGTTTAATGGTTGCTCTATATAAGGAACCCAAGTCATTTATACTACTCTCTTAGATTTTTAAATACTTGAGCATTTAGAGTGAAATTATTGAATTCTTAGCTTGTTCTTTTACTTTTCTTTCAAGTTTAAGATTCAAGATGATAGGAGAGAGAAACATTTCATAGAGAGAGAGAAAATACCCTTAGAACCCTACACTTCTTAGAACCCCTAAGTTTTAACTCCTTAAGATTCCCAACTCCCAATCCCATACTCCCTGGAACTCCTAGCTTCCATACACCCTAGAACCCCTAGCTTCCAATCCTATTCTATACACCATACACCCCACCTTAACTTCCCTACACCTTAGCCTACACCATACACCATAGTACATCATATACCCTAGACTATTATACACCTTAGTTATCCTACACCTTACCCTATACCATACACACTAGCTCCTATACACCACACCTCAACCTAACATACTTAAACCATACATCTAAGACTTGGATCCTAATCTTGACCCACCAAAGATCAAGATCTCTCTCTCATGTGCATGCAAAGGGACGGATGAAGGTGCACTTAGGCTCAAGCTCGTTCTAGGTTCACTCTCTCTCCTCTCTCTTCCCTCCTCTCTCTTCTCTCTTCTTTCTCTCCTTCTCACTTCTCTCTCTTCTCTTCTCTCTTTCTCCCTCTCTCTCCTCCTGCTCGGACCCAGGGCAAGTCTGAGCCCTCCCTCTCTTCTCTCTCTCTCTCTCTATCTCTCTCTCTCTCTCGTCCCAAACACGGACCCACACCTAAGGCGGGCCCGGTCACATCTTCCCTCTCTTTCCCTCATCTCACTCCCTCTCACCCATCCGTCCTCATCTCGCCCTCTCACCCATCCGCCCTCATCTTGCTCTCTCACCCAACTGCCCTCATCTCACCCTCTCTCTCCATCTACCCTCTCTCGCTCTCATCTCACTCCTCTCACCCTCATCTCACTCCCTCTCACCCGTCCGCCCTCATACCACTCCCTTTCACTCGTCCGCCCTCATGTCTCCCTCTCACCCATATGCCCTCATCTCGCCCTCTCACCCGTCCGCCCTCAGCTCACCCATATCTCTATCTGCCCCTATCCCACTCCCTTTCACCCATCCACCCATATCTCTATCTACCCATATCTCTCTCGCCCTCATCTCACCCTCCCACCCATCTGCCCCTCTCTCACTCTTTATCTCTGTTCGTCCTTCTTCGTCAACCATATCCATATCTGCCCCTCTCTCACCCTCTCTCTCTCCATCCACCCCTCTCTCACCCTCTCTCTCCAGCCGCTCCTCTTTCACCCTTTTTTTGCTCCTCTCTTATCTCTACTCTATCCACCCCTTATCTCACCCTCGACCCTATTATCCTTGCCTTCACATACTCCCCCATCTCTCCTAAACACTTCATCCTCTCACCTCTTTTACCCTCTCATCCCCCCCATAGAGTCTGGACCTACACCATAAGCAGGTACATCATTCCTTGACCCCTATGCATATCACTTTCTCTCACCTCAAGCACTCTCCTCTCTCTCTAAATCATATCTTAATTTTTCATTCGCTTTACTCTATTTTTAGTTCATTATTCATCTCTCTCTCTCTCTCTCTCTCTCTCTCTCTCTCTCTCTCTCTCTCTC